>PVKE010004302.1:0-20102 GCA_004027555.1 Craseonycteris thonglongyai
GTCCTTTGTTTTCTGTACAGCTCACTCCAAAGATGCTTCTACCCACACCCAAGGTTACACTCATCCCCTGCCAACAGATATCTCCCTGACCCTGCCAATCCCTGTCTAGTCTCCAGGTTAGAGTTAGAAAGGACAGTCTAGTCTAGGGACCACTTGGCCCTCCCTGAGGGAACATCTATTCTCTTAGGGAGAATGGGCAAACAAGCTGTTTGGTTCCACATGCCTTCCTTCCAAACCAGGGTAGCCAAAGTGTCAGAGGCCTCCCAAAGGTTGTGTTTCCCATTCCCTCCCTGCATCATTGTAGTTTGAACCAAATGTCAAGAAGAACTTGGACACGATTGGGACAATCACAGTCCATTTTACAGCCAGAGAAATGGAAGCCCTCAGATGATATGACTTGTCCACCCAGAGAAAACAGCATAAATTAGATGAGACTCAGTCCTGAGTGAACTTCTTCCCTAATCTTTGGGTTCCAGCTTGGAGAAGACAGAAATTCTCCAGGGTTGGCCAATAAGGCTCAAAATGAAAAGAACAGGGGAAAAACAGGCAGGCTTAGATTCCACTCCTAACTTCTACTACACTCTATGTGTGTCTTTAAACAAATGACATCACTCTATGATTTCTGGCTTTAACAAGAATTCCTACCCTGAACAACTTTTAGAAAAACCACTGAGTTGCTGGATCTCAGGGTCTGTTCTGAGCTAGTCTTTCAAGAAGGCATGGACCCTGCCCTGCATTACCCAATCCTGCCCAATACCCACCAATCTTGTTCAAGATCAGGACCAGCTTCTTATTGCCTTCTGCCAACAGGACAGCCTCCTCCATTTGGAAGCAGCGGCAACCCAGTGGGTCCCTGGCATCCAGGACTTCAAGAATCACATCAGAGTATTCCACCACCTGCAGGGCAGAGGTTGGGATATGAAGGGATGGAATAGAAATCACACAGGCCCATAAAAGAAAAAGTCTGCATCTCAGTCAGGAAAAATCAGAAATGGAGAAGAGAAGTGACTGGATTGATGCCCTCCCTTAAAAGGGCCTTAAGAAATGAGTCCCCATACCTTACGAAACTCCCTGTAATAAGCCTTCCTTGTGGCCTCATCATCCAGCTGAGGAAACATATTTAATTCCTGCAAAGCTTCCTCCTAAGGAAAAAAAGAAGAGAATGGTCCAGCAAAGGAAATAGAGTAAGAGCCAGGGCTTTGGAAACCATGGGAGGCTGGGAGACCCACGTTGAGTCCCAGGCCACCAAAAAGTAGCTCTGACCAACCAACAAAGCTGGAACCAGAGAAAAAATGGACAGACCCACATGGTGCATGTGTGTGTCTATGGGTAAGTGTGTGTTCAAGCACCAGTTCAGGCCTAGTGTGCACATGGGTGTGTAAAGGATGAATGTGAAAGGAAGGTGTATGTGAGAAAAATAATCTATGGCGAATATGGGATAGAGAAGGTAAAATATGTACTTTGTTAGAAAAGAGGCTATGAGTTAGAAAGTGCATTCTGTGAGAAGAGGTTATCTGCCAGAAAGGCAGTAAGCCCTAGAAGGACAACCAACCGCCCTCACATATACTCCTCTCTCAACCCTCCATACATACTCTCACTCCCACTCTCCTGCCCTAGTCTTGAATCCCCCCAATCCCCTCCCACCCCCCAGCCTTTGGGTTCTAGCTTGGGAGAAAGGACCTATCCAGGAATCTTCAGTCACCGATAAGGCTCAAGATGGTCCTTTACCTCCCCCTCTCATCCTCCCTCCCTCTCTGTCCCCACTGGTTCCCATACTTTCTGCACTGATTTCTTACTTCCCTCCCCCAAATCTCACATCCTTTCTCTTTCCCTTTCATAGAACAATAGCAAAAGATGCTTTTGAACAAATCCATAACAGTCCTACCAAGGGGAAAAGGCTGCTTGCTTACCTTGCGCTCAAACGCCGCCTGGCGTTGCTGGACATCCTGACAGTAGCTCTCAATGGTCCTGTGTCTTTGTCTCTCTTGCTCCCGGGCCGCCTGCTGCTTCTGCCTTGTCTCCTCAACCTAACAAGTGAACACACACTGGCACTGTAGCTGACTAGGTCTGCAGCCTAAGGGAGGGATGGGAGACCAAGAGTAACAAGGAGCAGGTGACAGAGGAAAGAAAGAGTGTGACATTACAGAGGT
This sequence comes from Craseonycteris thonglongyai, assembly GCA_004027555.1. NCBI lineage: Eukaryota > Metazoa > Chordata > Mammalia > Chiroptera > Craseonycteridae > Craseonycteris > Craseonycteris thonglongyai. Next base: position 2,151 of record PVKE010004302.1, read on the forward strand.
GGGAGAAGCAGGGATAAGGGGAGAAGGCCAATTATGACAACAGGAGATAGGGGGGGTTGAGAAAAAGAAAAAGATGGAGAGATATGGGAAGGGAAAGCACGACAGAGGACAATAAAAAGAAGGCCTAAGCAGCTGAGAGAGGATGTGTCCAAGGCAGAAGGAATCCCTTAAAACCATAGGGGAAAGAGTACAAGGTTGTGGGATGCCCCATCATTTAAAGAGCAGGAAGAAACTTGAAAATAGTAAGGAGGACATCCAGGGGATATAACAAGAAAGTCAAAGTGAGCGTGTTTCAAGGAAAGCATGGTCTCCAAGAATTCAGATCAGATTATGATGAAAACTATCCAGATGTCTGATATCAGAGAATACACTGGTGGGGTTGGCAGGGGTCATTTCAGTGGAGCAGTGGGAACATCAGCCTAACAGCAACAAAAGGTGAGCAAATGGAGACACTAAATCAAGTACCAAAGCAACCACCCTTCCTTCTCCTTTTCCCTTCAACAGCCTCATCAACCCCAAGCATTCCAGCCTTTACCCTTCCATTTACCACTTCTATGGACCTGGCAGTCAAGCCAGGCTCTTTTTCTCCCCAAAGGTAAAGGACTTACCCTCTTCTTCTTCAATTCAGCCTCCCGGTTGGCATGATCATTGGAGTGAACAAATTGGGAAGTGGAGGCAACATTGGAGGCTACTTTCTTCCCGTTATGCTTTGTAGGATGGTCACCACACAAGAGAAAAAAACAAACAGAGCTAATGAACCCATGGAAATCACCCTCCCAGGGATTAAGACTGCTCAGAAGTGTAGTTATCCTGGGACAGAAGGGAGAGGAATAAGAAAAAGGGGCTCTGCCACATAAGTATGAGCATCTGGCTAGATAGAGACCCTCCCTCCCCTAGCCAGGCAGGAACTGACTGAAGAACCCCAGGAAAGGTGGTGGGGTACAACTAGGAAGTATTCCCAAGTGAAGGCCAAGGGAAAAGCTAAGTAGTTCTCAAAGTGTGGTCCCTGTACCAACAGTAGTATCATTACCTGGGAACTTGTTAGAAATACAAATTCTCAGATACCACAACAGACCCAATGAATCAGAAACCCAGAGGTGGGTCCCAGAATCTGTGTTTTAATCAGCCCTACAGGCAATTCTAGAGGCCTCCCCTCAATGAGTAATAGGGATTTGGGACTCAGGCAGACTCAAGTCCCAGATATGCTACCTTGAACCTAGCAACTTTCTCACTGAGGCTGTTTCTTCATTTAAAACATGGGACAATGACAATCCCTACCAAGGTAAATCAAGCACAAAGCAGTGTATGGCTTGTGGTGTAAATTTAATAAATGCTGCAGAGTCTCTGCTGCAGCCACCCAGAAAGGGAAGGAAAGCCAGATCCACTCAGCCCAATGTGGTACTGTCTAGAGTCACCCAACATCCACTAGGTTTTCTGGGCATCTTCTAGGGGCAGGCAACATGTTCTGACCTTATCCCAACAATGGGCAGACCTTACCTGAGGATGGAAAAAACTTACCTTCTTGCAGCCTTTGGAACTTTTTTTCCCTGGCTTCTTATTTTCTACCAAAAAAAAAAAAAAGTCATCATCATCTTCATCCACCTACACAACATTTGCTGATGCCTTAATCAAAGCCAGGCCACAATGGGAACATGAAGACACAGGACACCCCAGACAGCATGTTTGTCTAGGCCCAGCACAAGATAGACATGGAAATGGTATCAACACTGTTAGAGAAAGTACTGGTTAAATGTTTGGGGCATTATTTCAACGCAAATTGAAAGAATTGTTTTTTTGGGGTTTTTTTAGGTTTATTGTTTTTGACAGAGACAGAGAAAGACAGAGAGAGAGAGAGAGAGAAGGGGGAGCAGTTTCCACAGCTGCACACCATCAGCTTTCCATGTGGTTTCGTTCCAAACAGTGGGTGGGGGTGCGCAGGACAGGAACTGGTCTAGGGGATTCCCCTGTGGGAGGCACAACCCCTGGAGCCAGGGGCCAAATCAGAGGGTGAAAACTGAACTGGGGGCCTACCGCATGGGAAGCACACCCCAGCTCAGCTAATGGGTCTCCATTGTCCAGGGCCGGGACCCAATCCCCAGGGCCACAAAGCGAGCGCCCAACCAGCTGAGCTGTCCCAGCTTCGCCTGAAACAATTCTTAAGGGAATCCTGTGAAGAGAGTGACCTGAATGTGTGCTTGTGATTCCTCTCCCCCACCTTCTGGTGGGAGGCAACTCAACAATTTCAGCAACAGGCTGAGGCGCAAGGCTGGCATCATGGTAAGGTGATCTCAGTAGTCCCAACTGGCTAAGCCAGGGTACATTCCCTCAACACATGGGGAGAACTGCTCCTTCCTGCCGACCCCACTCAGGCCATTGCCTCCAAAGAGACTTGCCTTATTCAGCTAAATTGCAGCTTCCCTTGGATACAAGGAGGAGAGAGTACACCTGCTCCAATCACACCTGAACAAAGCCTAAAAACCCTAAGAACCCTCTCCCCAGTTCAATGAGAAGTTCCATCTGCCATTCCCTTCACAGCTGGTCTCTTGGGGAAGAATGGTTTCCCTTAATTTGCATCACCTACAATGAGGCTAAAGGAGTTTATAAAGTGGGAGATTCTGGAAGGCCAGCATATATACAAAAAATATACAGGAGCAGTTTGAAATTACCAGAACAGGCTCCCCAATCACATGATGTGGTTCACACCAAAGCCCAGTTAATGTAGGAAACAAAGAATTTAAATACAATAGATCACACTTATCCACAGAGGCACGTTTTAAGACCTTCAGTGGATGCCTGAAACTGGGAATACTACCAAAACCTAAATATGCTATTTTTTCCTATGCATATATATATACCATTTCTTTTTGTTTGTTTGTTACATCTGCTTTTATTTTCTTTTTCACCTTTTCACTTATATAAAGCACTTTCTAGCTCCTCTGTGGCATATCCAAATTGCCACCATCAGTACCCTTGCACTTCGGTGGCATTATTAAATAAAATAAGGGTTACTTGAATATAAGCTCTGTGATACCATGGCCATCGATCTGATCATCGAGATGGCTACTAAGTGAGCAACTGCTAGGTAGCATGTAAAGCACAGATCCACTGGATAAAGGGCTGATTCATGTCTCAGGTGGGATGAAATGGAATGGCATGAGATCTCATCATGCTACTCAGAATGGTGTGCAATTCAAAACTTACAAATTGTTTATTTCTGGAATTTTCCATTTATTATTTTCATACTGAAGTTGACCATAGGCAACTGAAACCACAGACAGTGAAGCTGTGAGTGAGGGGGTACTATTGCACTGAAAATTCTTAATATTACTCCAAGGATAAAAAGCTTATAAACCCAGGGGAAGCCGGGATGGCTCAGTGGGTTAAGAGCTCGCTTTGCAGCCCTGGGGACCGAGGACTGAATCCTGGTTCTGGCCCGTGCGGATCTATATGCTGAACTGGGGTGTGCCCCCAGTTCAGTTCTTGCTGGGACCTATGTGGGAGGCTCCCAGCTCATATTCTATGCGCACAGCCCCACGCCCACCTGTGGAGTGAAACCATGTTGAAAACTGATGAGGTCAACTATGGAGACTGTTCTGGACTCTCCCTTCTCTCTGTCTCTGTCAAAAATAATAAAATAAATCTTAAAAAAAAAGAAAAAAAGCTTATAAACCCAAACAGAAGGCGTTTCTAACAAAGGTAAGAGAAGCAGACAGCCTTTTCAAATCTACAACTGAACACTGACGACAGAAAAATAATCATTACAAAGTTCTGAAACAAGGGACTATATTGCAAGCCAAATTCTTATACCTAGCCGATAAATCACTCTTATATGTAGTTTAAAAGATGTGCAGGGAAGCTGGGATGGCTCAGCGGATTAAGCGCTCGCTTTGCAGCCCAGGAACCCAAGGATCGAATCCCGGCCCGGGCCCATGCGGACCCACATGCTGAACTGGGGTGTGCCCCCAGTTCAGTTCTTGCTGGGACCTATGTGGGAGGCTCCTGGCCCAGTTCCTGCCCTGTGCAGCCCTGTGCCCACTGTGAAGTGAAACTATATGGAAAACTAATGCTGTCAACTATGGAGACTGCTCTGGGCCCTCCCCCTTCTCTCTGTCTCTCTCTGTCTTTCTCTGTCAAAACACAATAAAAATAAATCTTAAAAAAAAAAAAAAGATGTGCAAAGATTCCCTTTCTGGTAAAAAGTACTGGAGGAAGTATACCAGCAAAAATGTAAAATTATATCAGAATAAAGATCTCAAGCTAAAAGAAACAAGTAATTGTGGGCAGGAAATCTATTAAAACTTACCATTAAATCTAAAAATTGTTAGTAATATGGCTAAGAACTGATACATATTAAACAATGTTTTTTAAAATCCAGAAAGCACATCATAAGGAAATAACTCAGAACCAGAATACCAAATTAGGAGAATCCAGGCTGGCTCATCAGGTTAAGCATTCGCTCTGTAGCCCCAGGGTCCGAGAATCAAATCCCGCCCTGTGTGGACCCACATGCCTAACTTGGGTGTGCCTCCCATGCAGGAGGCCCCCAGCCCAGTTGCCGCCCTGCATGGCCCCCACCCACCTGTGTGGAACGAAACTATGTCAAAAACTGATGACATACAACTATGGAGACTGCTCTGGGCTCTCCCCCTTCTCTCTGTCTCCCTGTCTCTGTCAAAAACAATAAAATAAATCTTAAAAACTTACCAAATTATTTCAACAAAATCCAGAAATCAAGCAATATTGGGTTAGAAAAACAAAAGCATGAAAGCATGAAGGTCTCACTTTGGAAGAGTAGTATAAAAATAATTATTATTTAACTCTGGTAAAGTGATAGAGAAATTCAATTTTAATTGTTTGATATGAATATAAATGTATTAACAAGACTTTAATTACTGTTGGAATTTTGTTAAACTTGATTAATTTTTTAAAAGTAAGGGAATATGGGGGAAGCCGGGATGGCTCAGTGGGTTAAGTGCTCACTTTGTAGCCCTAGGGACCGAGGATCGAATCCCGGCCCCGGCCCTGGCCCGTGTGGACCCATATGCTGAACTGGGGAGTGCCCCAGTTCAGTTGTCACTGGGGTGAAGACTCTGGCCCAGTTCCTGCCCTGTGCAGCCCCACTCTCACCTGTGGAATGAAACTACCGTATGTGGAAAAACCAATGATGTACAACTATGGAGACTGTTCGGGGCCCTCCGCCTTCTGTCTGTCTCTGTATCTCTGTATCTCTCTCTCTCTCTCTCTCTCTCTCTCTCTGTCAAAAACAATAAAAATAAATCTTAAAAAAAAGTAAGGGAATAAACAGGGATGCCAGAATAACTCAACAGATTGAACGCTTGCCTTTCAATCGCGAGGTCCAGGGATCAAGTCTAGGCCCTGGCCCATGCATACCCATATACATACTGAACTGTGGCGCAACTGGTAACCACCAAGATGGTAGCAAAGGTTGTTGCCTACCATGAGTGAAGCCCCCAGTTCAGTTCTGCCCTGTGCAGCCCCACATCCACCTGTGTGTAATGAAACTAAAAAAAACCAATGATGTACAATGATGGAGACTGCTCTGGGACCTCACCATTTCTGTCTTTCTCTGTCTCTCTCACCTTCTCTCAAACAATAAAATTATGTATTTTTTTTAAATGCGATAAACAAAAATATATAAGATGTCAGAACTTAAACCAAAGATATTAGTTATCAAAATGAATGTGAATGGGTCAAATTTCCCTGTAACCAAAAACAAACAAAGAAACAAAAAGACCCCAGGTCTAAGTCTCTTTTTCTTCCCAAGTATTCATGTTGCAATGAAAAGAATATGACATTTGGAATAAATGAGGTCTGTCCGTTTTACTCGTCAATTTCCATCTTCCTAACTTCCCTGGAAACTGAGAGCCTGCACTGGATACAGGTATACAATGAAAGAAAATACATTACACAGAGAGGGGAAAAACATCTGCTTCAGAAAGAAAAAAGGAGAGGAGAGAATGGAAAGAGGGGAAGGGTGCAGTCATCACTCATAGCACTGCAGCTCTCAGAAGCCACTGTTAATCTGGGTTTTCTTGTTTTTTATTTAACAGCTACCATTCTGTAGCCAACCAGCCCTAGGTTCCTATTCTGTCTCAGTAACTACCTAACTATATGACCTAAAAGAATTTTCTTAAATCTCTCTATGAATTTCAATGTCTCCATCCACCACCTCTCACAAATCAATATTCAAAGGCAGTTCTCTCCATTAACCCATCATCTCCATACTCTCACACCCCACTATATCCCTATATATTCAGCCTGGCACTGACTCCACCCCCCATCCTCCCTCTGCCGCAGCTTCAAATTCCCCACTATATCCTCTGAAACTCCCACCTGGGAGATCAGAACTCCCCTAATTCTTCCATCTCTCCTTGGGAACAATTCCCCAACCTCTTGCCTTAATGGAGACAGCTCTGAGGACAGTGCTTCACCTCTGGAAAGATAGCTACTGCTTTCTCTGGCACATGAATACCTTGGGACCAGTAGGTAGAGGAGATGTCCTCTGGACTCATGATTGTCAAAATAAGAATATCCCCTCTTGGGGAAGCCAGGATGGCTCAGCAGGTTAAGCGCTCACTTGTAGCCCCCAGGACCGAGGATCAAACCCCAGCCCCAGGCCATGTGAACCCATATGCTGAAGTGGGGTGCGCTTCCCATGCAGGAGGCCCCCAGTTCAGTTCTCGACCCCTGGTACAGCACCTGGCTCAGGGCGGGGGGGGGGGGTGCCTACCATGCAGGAGGCCCCCCAGCCAACCCTTGTGGAACGAAACCATGTTGCAAACTGATGACGTACAACTATGGAGACTGCTCTGGGCCCTCCCCCTTCTCTCTGTCTCTCTCTGCCTCTGTCTCTGTGTCAAAATCAATAAAAAATAAATCTTAAAAGAAAAAAAAAAAAAGAATATCCCTCTTGTTAAAAAAGAAAAAAAAATACAGGGAAAATCCTGCTCTTTTTGAGACCTCTACTTTGCCTGTCATCTATGGTCAATTTTCTTCATTTATTGCAGCACCTGGCTCAAGAGTTTTACTTTCACCCCAACTCCTGCCATCATCAACCTGGTTAACTTTGGTGATCACTGGGCCCCCTCCAACACTCAGATTTTCCGCTTTCTCGACATATGAAATCTGACTATTAAGTTCCCGAATTTGTCACCATGCACTTACATTGGCAGCATTGTACAAACAATTCAGGTTTTATAACCTTGGAATATCAGTGTCTCACAGCTGTGCTCATGGTGACATGGCGGTGTTGCTGAGTGACATCCATTATTGTTGTTGCGTGTTTTAGTGTGCCATCGCAAGAATGTTGGAGCTTGAGTTAGAGCAACAAACAAACATTAAATTTCTTGTTGAACTTGGCAAGAGTGGAAGTGAAATCATGAAAACAAGGACATGTTAGTCCAAGTTTATGGGGATATTGTCATGAAGAAAAAGGTAGTGTACAAATGGATTAAACATTTTTCTGAAGGGAGAGAAAGCATTACCTGAAAACATTTTCTCTCCCCTCAGATGGAGAGGTAAGGGTTGCCAGTAACAAGCAGAACTGACAAAAACATTGCAAAAATTCATCCAATTGTGAGTCAAAATCGTTGGCTAACTGAGAAGCATAGCAGACCAATGTAAACATCGATAGAGAAAGTCAGGAAAATCTGAACTGAAAACCTTGGCATGAGAAAGGTGTGGGTAAAAATGGTCCTGAAGGGATGCCAGGATAGCTCAATAGATTCAGCACCTGCCTTGCAACTGCGAGGTCTTGGAATAGAATCCTGGCTCAAGTCCATGCAGACCCATATGCTTAACTGCAGCATGCCTCCCATGCAGGAGGCCCACAGTTCAGTTCCTGCCCCACATGGTGAATGTTCATTATGAATTTGTACCAATTGGATAAACAGTCAACCAAGTTCACTATTTGGAAGTGATGAAAAGACGGCATGAAAAAGTTAGACAAAAAATGACCTGAACTTTTCACCAACAACTCATGGTTTTGCATCATGACAATGCACCAGCTCGCATGGCACTGTCTGTGAGGGAGTTTTTAGCCAATAAACAAATAACTGCATTGGAACACCCTCCCTACTCACCTGATCTGGCCCCCAATGGCTTTTTTTTTACCTGAAGATGAAGGAAATATTGAAAGGAAGACATTTTTAGGACATTCAGGACATCAAGGGTAATACAATGACGGCTTTGATGGCCATTCCAGAAAGAGCTCCACAATGCTATGAAGGGTGGAGTAGGCACTGGTGTTGGTGCATAGCTTCCCAAAGGGAATACTTTGAAGGTGACCACAGTGAAATTCAGCAATGGGGTACTCATATGTAGCACCTGTTCTAGGATGAGTTCATGAACTTAATTGCCAGGCCTCATACTCACCTCCTGGGACTCCCACTCCATGTAGCCACCTGCCACCCACTGCCATGGTGACACCTATGATCATGATCTCTAAATTCTTAGACTTCAGAAAGCAGTTTCAGATACCCCTTCTCAACTATCTTCAAGCTCATTTATTCATCCTCCTAGACTTCCAAGCCACTGATGCTTCCACTGTTCCTTTTTCATCAGCCACCCTGTTCCCTTCCTATGCAGCTTTCATTCAGTCTGTCATTGCAATGGACCAATCACTGATGGCTGTAAATCTTTTAAGTGATAAAATACACCCTCCTTTTTATGAACCATTCAAAAATGTACAACATTTGGGAATTATGGGATAGCTCAACAGGTTAAGCGCTTGCCTTGAAACCACAGGGTCCAGGGGTCAAATCCCAGCTCTAGCCCATGAAAACCCATATGCTGAACCGGGGCGTGCCTCCCATGTGGAAGGCCCCCAGTTCAGTCTCACCACGTGCAGTCTCCCAACATCCACCTATGTGGAATGAAACTATGTTGAAACTAATGATGTGCAACTATGGAGACTGCTCTAGGCCCTCCCACTTCTCTCTATCTCTTTCTCAAACAATAAATCTTTAAAAAACGTATAACATTTGAAACTATATTTGAATACTCTGCTGGGTTCCTCAATAATCTTCCCATATTTAATCACTATCTTTACCATTTGGGTCCAATATATCTCTAGCTGCACCACATGGCAGCATCCCCATCATCCTCTGCAACCATCCTAGTTAAGACTCATCATTACATACTTTAGTTGCAATTTACCGGTGAAAGCCTTTGTTTTATATGCACATGTAAAGTTTTTCTATTCAATTTAATGTTTACCATTTCCCCCACTAATATAAATATGTATGATTGCTCTTTAATAGGTCATAGGGTTCCAAAATAAAAAGGTGTACTTTGAGGTCTCTCTCCTGCACTTGTTCCTAGCCACTACAGTCTTTCACCTCAGTAAGAAACCACTCTACTAGTTTATTGTGCATAATTCATTTTCTTTATGCAAATACAACTATATATTATTTCCCTCCATTTTCTCCCACAGAAGGTAACATACTATGTACTCCTGCCAACAGCTTGCTTTTTTTACTTAACAAATCTTAGAGATCTTTCCACTTAATAGTTTTTCCATACAATAGTCTTCCATATGCTCTTCCCATACAATACTTCCTCGTTGTTTTCAACTGCCAAGGTCCTTTTGTATACATACACTCTATTCAGCCTAGTGACTAGTGTCTGTTTCAGAACTATCAATTTTATTATCACCTGGTATTTGATGTTCTTAAATAGAATATAGTTGATTTTGTTCAATTTTGTTATTTGAAAAAAAGATTATTTGCTTGTTATTAACATACCAAAGTCTGATTCATGACAACACTTTTATGATTATATAAAGTAAATGTATTGATTTTTTTCCATCAAGCCCCACATAAGCAGGGCCACCATTCACACAGAATATGGGGCTACTGAAGTTTGTATTATGCTCATCCAGTCTACCCAGTGTATCATCTACAGTGCCAGGCACTGTTCTAAGTATCTCATCTATTGTAACTCATCATTAAATCCTCACAACACCACTTGGTAGACATTATTATGCTATTAGGTTAATACTATTATTATCCCATTTTGTAAATAAGGATACTGAAGTAAAGTAACCTGCCCAAGGCCACACAACTAGTAAGCGGAAGAGCTAAAATTCAAACTCAATCTGGCTCCAGAGTCCATTCTCTTAACCACTGGTACAATTTGTGGTACAAACTTAATGGTACAACTTAAAAGGAAAAACATTAAGGTGTGTTAAGAGTTCCAAGCAGTGTGATATGGTATTTATAGCCATTCTCCCAACCTTACTGAGCCTCAGTTTCTCATCTGTAAAGTGCAAATGGGGGATAAAGGAGGTATTACCTCACAGGAAGCTGGGGTAAAAGACAGTGATCTGGTACATTCTGAGCAATTATTTTTAAGTTGTGTGAAATACTATAAATATTCACTACTTTTTGATTGGAAGGGGGAGTTAAAAAGAAACTCACTCTGTATATGTTTCATCATGGTGACCAGCTTGAAAGGAGGTAGGTTCAAATCTGCAAGCTTTCTTTCTGTTGGAATGGAAGAACCAATTTGAAGACAGTAGCAGGGAGCCGCAATGCTACAACCTCTTCTGAGCCTTCAAAAGGTACAATAAAATGTTAGAGAACATGATAAAGAAGCCCTAACAATCAGAGGAACTGGGAGAAGGGGCTATAATGAAGCTGGCCTGCCTGGTATGGCTAAGTCTACACAGGAAAGCAGTTATCACACTACCCAAAGGGAAGCTATGTGTAAACTTCTCTTCCTGGGTGGAGTCAGTGCCTCAAGCATCAGATGGGGTCCTTGGTCCTCAATCCTCCACCCTATTGTGTTACATGCTATGTGAGGGACTAGCACTAAAGTTCTCTACACTGAGGGGAGGGGGTATGCAAGAACAATCTTTTTCTATATAAGGTTAGCACATAGCACCTTTTTTCTGAAATAGGAGGTTCTGTGTCTCATGCACCCTGAGAGACAGGGACAGATCCCAGGAAGTCTACCCTGGAGAAGAGAGACCTCAGGACAGTTTATCTGTGTGTCTATGTGGACTGAACTCAGTGCAAAACCTTGGGGGAAGGGGAAAAATCTGTGCCTGTATGTATGATTGGGGTCAGTTCCTTGATGACTGGGAGAAATGAGAGGTCTTCTTTCCCTTTACTCTGGGGGTGCAGAGGAACTGGGGAAACTGTCATAGTAGCTCTGTGCATCTCCGCTGAATGAAAGAGAAGGGCAGATCAGCACATCTCTGAGGTGTGCAGAGGGTGGTCCTGGGTCTCTCTACCCTGAGGTGGAACTGATATGCCTGTCTTGGCCATAATATAACATTAGTACCACTGTAACAAAGGGGAGGTATGATGCTTTGCATGAGTAGGGTCTACACATTGCCTGCTGTGGGCTATTCTAGACCCTTCCATGGGAGGTGGAAATGAGAACAATCTGTTTATGTGGGTTAAAATCAGCAGTGCACTAACATCAAAAGGACTAGGACCTCTGGTTCTCTGCATGGGTGGGGCATGGCAGCATAGCTATAAATTCAATGAATTGGGCCTTACCATTGATGGGGTAGTCCTGTATTTTACACTGGGATAGGTACTGTTTTTACCCTTGATGAAGTGAAAGAGATCTGAGCTCCACTACCTTGGGTAAGTGGGGAGCCCATATGCACATGCTGCTACTATGGAGTGATCAGTGGTGTCATTGCCTCTCAACACTGAGGAGGGGAAACAGCACCCATCTGTCCCTTGTAGTCTCTCTTTTGCTACATTTGATGATTCTAAATCCTTGGGGAGGAAGGGGGAATCTGTGTCTACCGAAACAGGTGAACAAATCTAAACTTCTCTACCCTGGGAGCCCCACAACAGGAAGATCTGACAGCCTCTCCATGGGTTAAGGTCTACAGCAGTTTGCTGTGAGGCATTTAAGGAGTCTGGCCTTTACAATTTCAGTAAACCAGCACGTTCTTAAAAGGAGAAAGGGGGTGGGGATCTGATTTTTCACAAAGGGTACTCACTCTAGCCTAGGAGGGGGATATCTGCTAGGTTCTCCCTGGGCTGAGGCTTGCACCTCCAACCACTTGGGAAGAAGTGGTCTATTATCTCTGCAGGAGAGGGGGCGGGGCTTCCATCAATTAGTTACACTCGGGTGAGACAGGGAGGGAAGGGTATTTCCCTCCCTCTGTATACTAAATTTCTGGGCTCTCCTACTCTGGTCGTTGGGCAGGGGTGGAGTGGGGCAGGGAATAATACATAAAGGCCTCTATCCTAAGGGAAGAGATGCGTCAAGGAAGTTGTATGTGCCTTAGCGCCGGTAGAAGTTTTCGCCGGGAAGCTTTGTGGGGAGGAGACTAGGTCTCTATAAGGGTGGGGTCGACGCCTGTCAATACCAGCAGAGTGCGGAATAGAGCCTCATTATCACGGAGGGGGTAGGGCATTCGACGCTTCTCCACACAAGCGGGGTCTATGACTCTACATAGTGTGTACAGAACCTACACTTGTCCAAATGGGTGGGACCGTGCCCCACTACCTCGCAAGAGTGCAGTTGGACGCATATCCACGTGCCCTGCCTTTCATCTGGGCCCTTTACCCTGGAAGACAGCCGCCGGCTCTTTACTTCTCTAGACCAAAGTGGAGGGCGCCTTTGGTTTCACCTCAAATAGAAGACCCTTACCGTACGGCCAGTTGGGGGAACGTTCGCCACGAAAAAAAGAGTGGTCTCTTACCTCCACTTCCGGCGAGGCTCTAAGAGGACACGATGGCAAGACAACACACTCGGCGTAGAAGCTGAGCTCGCGCCGCGAGGCCCGGACTTCCGGATCCCAGTCTCGCGACGCCGCGTCCCGTCTGGCGTGCGCCTCAGGGGGCGGGGCTTTGGATTGACGGCTCGTACCCGCCCGTCCTTTCCCAGCAGCCACGTTGGCCCCGCCTCCCGGCTGCCCCGTAAGGTAATGAAATAGTCCAGAGAGGAAAGAGGTGGAAGTGGAGGTGGGGTTGTGTTATGGGGAGGTGGGGGTGGGGTGAGGATGGGTTGGGGGCGGGGGCGAGTTAAGCCGGAGGGGAAGACGGCGGGTTGACTGGTGTCATCATATAACCTACTTGGGAACCAAGATTTTTTTTTTGCGGTACTATGCCTGGACCTAAATCCGCATTTTCCCGAAACTTAACGACTAGGCGATCACCATGACCGCATCAGACGAGGGTGGGGGTCTGTGCCTTTGTCTACAAAGGAAGATGGCGGCGGGCACAGTGTGAGAAAATGGCTGCTTGGATCACATGTCTTGCCGAATATTTCCCCACCTGAAGTGACTTGCTTAGCTGTTCACAGCAACCTTCCCGGCTTGCAGGGCCCCAGACAAACCCGTAGGCAGCCATTTTCAGCTCTTTCTGCAAAAGCTAAGATCCACAGCCAGGCCCAGGAGCCGAACAACTGGAAACCTCATCCACTGGTTTGCCCTCTTCCCCTCCTCCTCCCTCCTTCCCTCAGTCCCCGGAGCATTGTCTGCAGAAGGGAATTAATTTATACCGTATCTCTGGAGTGGAGGCAAGTAAGGGTTTCTTAGGAAACCATCTCGAGAAGTTCCTGACCTGGCTGGAGAATGTCTCCCCCTAAATATAGTAAATAGTCTGAAAAATGTCGTTTTAACAATGTAATTCCAGCTCCTCTTCTACCCTAAAATTTGGGGTGAGGCGGAGCCACTCTGCCCCCAGGATATGTTTCTCCACCTCTAACAACCCAGGCAGAAAATGACCACCTCTGCCTAGACCTACCCCTTAAATACACGGGACTTAACGGCCTCTGTATGGAGGAAAGGCTTCTAATCCATCACCCTAGACAAGACACATAAAACACCTCTGGACTCCAAACCAGCCCTGACCACTTTCGTCTTTACCCATGCATTGGCAAATTCTGCCCTGTTTCTTTAAGACCTAACCCTGTCACTTCTTAGAACTTTCCCAGATGAGCTAGAAACCCAGGGCACTTTTTTGCACTTAATACTGTAATCTTTACATAGCTGCATCTCCATAGGAAGAGTGAACTCCCTAAGACTAGTTGCCATATATCTTTGATCCCTCAGCAAGACTGGTACAAATCAGGCTTCAGCAAAATTTTGTTAAATGAGTGAAAGTATAGGCCTACCCCACAAATCAATGGAAAATGGACATTTTAGTAGGTAAGCATTGGGACAGTGGCTCACAATAAGGTGAAAAATAAAACTGGTTCCCAACTTATGTCTACTTAAGAGGTGGAGAATGTCTGTGACCTAGGACAAGAATGGATTTCTTAAAGTCCCAAAAGCACAAACTATAAAGAAAATTGTAATGAAATCTTTTATAAAAGTGAAAATTGGTTTTACTGCTTTGGAAAATAATTAAGAAGTATCCATAATAGTTGAAGATGGCCCTGAGACCCAGAAATTCTACTGTTAGAGCTATATATGCATGATGGTGGTCTGATAAATTTTGCCTCCACTGTAATTTAATTTTTTTGTTACATTAGACATATCTGAATATAACTGGTTCTGTATAGTCACATGGTATCTCCCCTCCATTATTGTTTTCATCTGTTGTTGTTGTTGTTTTAAAATTTTTTTTATTGACATAGATAGAGACAGACTGAAGGGGGAGGTTCCCAGAACAGTCTCCATAGTTGTATGTCATTAGTTTTCAACATAGTCTCATTCCACACAGGTGGGTGCGAAGTCACGCAGGGTGGGAACCAGGCTGGGAGTCTCCCACATGGTGGGAACCAAACTGGGGAACTTCACATGGGAAGCACGCCAAGTTCAACATATGGGTCTGAACGGGCCAGGGCCAGGACTCGATCCTTGGACCTCAGAGCTGCAAGGCAAGCACTCAACCCACTGAGCCATCCCAGCATCCCTTATCATTCTTGTCCTTGCTTATCAATGCTTACATTTTTCACCCATTGCACATTGAAATGGAAGACCAAAAATCAATCAACGTGACCTTCCCAGGCAAGACCTGAGTTTTGAATTTTTCAGCTGAGGTGATCCCTTATGGCAATATTCCACGGACTGCCTTTTGTTCTTGGGGTCATAGTGATGGACCCAAGTGTCTTTTTTTTTAAGATTTATTGTTTTTGACAGAGGCAGAGGGAAACAGAGACAGAGAAGGGGGAGGGCCCAGAGCAGTCTCCATAGTTGCACGCCATCAGTCTTCAACGGGGTTTCCTTCCACACAGGTGGGTGGGGGGCCATGCAGGGTGGGAACTGGAATGGGGGCCTCACGCATGGGAGGCACTCCCCCACAAGCCAGGGGCTGAATCAGGGGGGTGAGAACCGAACTGGGAGCCTCCTGCATGGGAAGCACATCCCAGTTCAGCATATGGGTCTGCACAGACCAGTGCTGGGATTTGATCCTCTGTCCCTGGGACTGCAATGTGCACTTAACCCACCAAGCCATCCCGGCTTCCCCTGGACCAATTCTTCTACATATACACAAGGAGGCCTGGGCAAGAATATTCATAGAGAACTTTTTGTAATAGAGAAAAAAATCTGAACAATCTAAAAGTTCACCAACAGGAGAATGAACAAATAAGTAGTGGTAGATATTGCCAAAAATTCCCTCCAGAGATTTACCCTTTTGCACTTACCACCCATGTGTAAAGGTTGTTTTGCCATGGCCGCACCAACAAAGTGTGTTGTTAAAGACTTCCTTTATTTTTCTATTGGGTTGTTGGCCTTTCCATGATTTCTAGAACTTCCCTATAATTGGATTAGTCCTTCGTGAATGATACCACTTGTCAGTATTTTTTTCCAGTTTATTATTCTTTTGACCTTGCTAATGAATTTTTTTCCAGCAAATTTTTATTTTAACAAATTTATCTATGTTGTCTGTTATGGATTGTAGATTTTGAGTGGTGTTTTGCAATAGATTGCATTAATGACCCCAGTTTTTCATGTGTCTCTGTATCCACACCCTCTGGTAGTGCTCTCTCATACTGATTTACTGACTCTGAATTTGGCCATATAATCTGCTTTAACCAAAAGGAAACTTGATACAAACAGAGATTTACATATTCGTTTTTTATTGTTTTTGACAGAGATAGAGAGAGACAGAGACAGAGAGGAAGGGGAGAGCCCAGAGCAGTCTCCGTAATTGTACATTATCAGTTTTCAACATGGTTTCATTCTACAGAGGTGGGCGGGGACCATGCAGGGTGGGAACCAGGCCAGGGGTCTCCTGCATGGGAGGCATGCCCCCTTGAGCCAGGGGCCACACCATGGGGGAAGGGGGAAACAAGAACTGAACTGGGGGCCTCTGGCCTGGGAAGCACACCCCAGTTCAGCATATGGGTCTGCACGGGCCCTGGCCCGGGATTTGATCCTCAGTCCCTGGGGCTGCAAAGTGTGCACTTAACCTGTTGAGCCATCCGGCTTACCCTAAGTAGAGATTTAGAAAAGCTCTTGCATATTCTGCTTCTTCTCTTAGATCCCTGCCCCTGATCTTAGAACATACCCAGGCTAGCCTCCTGGAGGGATACGAGGTCCATTTAGAAATGAGTCTTGTCCTCCCAGCCAAGGCATCCTATAGCAGCCAAACTTCAGCCAAGCCACCAACTTAGTGCAGACACATGAGCTAGCCCACTTGAGATCAAGAGAGCCTGATCCAGATTAGAACCTCCCAACTGACCCATAGACTCTTAAGTTTTGGTACATAAATATTAATTTTTTTTTTTACAGAGCATTATTATGGCAATAGTCCCCCATCATTGTTCTTCCTTTTCAGAGATATCCTGGCTGTGCTTGTTGTTTTTCCATTTGAACATGAATTCAGCATATCTAGTTTCAGAAAAAAAACAAAAAATGGTGTTTTAAATGAGTTTATGTTAAAATTATAAATTGACATATTTATAATTTTGAGCCTTCCTACTTGAGAATGTAGGGTGCCTTTTCATTTGTTCCTTCAGCGTGTTATAAGTGTTTTCTCATAGAGATTTTAGTCATTTGTTGTTAAGTATATGCCTAGGTATTTGCTATAGACTAAATGTTTGTGTGCCCCCAAAATTCATATGTTGAAACCTAATTCCCAATGTAATGGTAATTGGATGTGGGGCCTTTGGGAGGTGGGTAGGTTGTGAGGGTGGTGCCCTCATGAAGGGATTAGTGCCCTTGTAGAAGAGGTGACAAAGAGCTCCCTTGCCCCTTCCATGTGAGGACACAGCTGGAAGATGGCTGTCTTTGAACCAGGAACCAGGCTCTCAAGAGACACCAAAATCGCACATGCATTCATCTTGGACTTCCCAACCTCTAGAGCTGTGAGAAATAAATGTCTATTGTTTATAAGCCACTCAGTCTATGGTATTCTGTTATAACAGCCCCAGCAGACTAAGACAGTATTTTATCTTTTCTGTTGCCCTTATAAATGGAGGCTTTTCTTCCATGATTTCTATATATTAATCTTATATCCTGCTACCTTACTGAATTCTCTTGTTTATAGTAGTTTTTCAGTTGGTTTGCTTGGATTTTCTGGCTATATATCTTATCTATAAATAATTATAGCTTTACCTCCTTCATTCCTATAGTATACTTCTAATTTCTTTCTCTTTTCTAATTACAATGCTTCCCACCTCTGATACAATGTTAAATTGTAGTTGAGAGAGTGTATATACCCTTACCTGGTTTCTGATTTTAGTACATGAACACTGCTAGTGTTTCCTGGTTAATTGGAGTTCTGGATTACTAGATTTGGGGACATAAAAACATGGTCACACATACATAATTATATTGAGAGAAACCATATATACCTCTTTTATTGAATGTTTTTTTATAAAGACTGATGTTGAGTTTTGCCAAAAGAATCTATGGCATCTCTGAAAATAGGGTTTTTCTCCTTAGATTTAAATTGCATTAATGGATTTCCTAATGAATGATTCTTGCTTTCTTAGAATAAACCCCATTAGATAGTTTCTGGATGTACAAGTCCACATCACATCACCTATGCATCACATTATGTGCTC
>PVKE010004302.1:20202-65746 GCA_004027555.1 Craseonycteris thonglongyai
TCAAAAAAAAAAAAAAGAATAAATCCCATACAGTTGTGGATTATGTTTGCTAATATTTTATGTAGGAGTTTGAGCTGATATTCATAAATGAAAATTGGTCTATATAATTTTCTTTTTATTGTGGAATTTTGTCAGATCTTTTTTTTTTTTAAGATTTATTATTATTGTTTTTGACAGAGAGAGACAGACAGACAGAGAGAAGGAGGAAGGCTCAAAGCAGTCTCCACAGGTGCATGTCATTAGTTTTTCTACATAGTTTCATTCCACAGGTGGGCCCGGGGCTGTGCAGGGCAGGAACCGGCCAGGGACTTCCCCTGTGAAAGCATCATGGTCTGGTGCTATGGGGGAAAGTAGTCTTTATAACTTTCTCTATTTCTTCCTTGGAGATAGGTCTATGTAGGCTTTTCTCCTTTAGAATCAGTTTTGGTAAATTACATTTTCCTAGGATGTTTTCCATTTCTTCCAGGTCTTTAAAACAAATTGCATAGAGTGGTATGAGGATGTCTTTTATGATGTTTAAAATGTCCTCTTACTATGGCTGGCTATGTCCAACTTTTCATTTCATAATTAGTATATTTGTGCTTTCTCATTTTCTTGATTATGTTATTTATGGCTTATATATTTGTTTTTTACAGAATCAGCTCATCTGTTTCTTAGTTCTACTGTTACCTGTTTTCTAACTTGTTTAGTTGACCTTTTTTCTTCGTTAATTCTTTTGTTTTATTCCCCTTAACTTTATTTTGTTTTCATTTCTCTTAACCTTTTTAAATGTTTTTGACAGAGCAGAGAGACAGAGACAGACAGAGAAGAGGGAGGGCCCAGAGCAGTCTCCATAGTTGCACATCATTAGTTTCCACAGGTGGGCACAGGGCTGTGCAGGGCAGGAACTGGCCAGGGGCCTCCCATGTGGCAGGCATGCCCTCAGGAGCTGGGGACCTCCCACATGGGAAGCATGCCTAGGGCAGGAGCTGAGCCAGGGGGCTCCTACATAGGAAGCTTACCCTGGTGAAAACTGAATTGGGAGCATATGGGTCCACAAAGGGCCAGGATTTGATCCTCGGACCTTGGGGCTACAGAACAAGTGTTCAACCCCCTGAGCCATTTCAGCATCCCCAGCTTTCTCAAATTTTTTGAGTTAGATGCTTTTTCATTGATTTTCACCCCTCATTTTTAATATACGTACTTTAAGGCTATGAACTTTCCTCTGAGCACTGCTTTATCTGTAGCCATTGATTCTGATATACTGTATAGTGTTCTCATTATCATTGTCTAGAAATTTAGCAGTTTTGGTTTGGTTTTATCCTTTGACCCAAGAGTTGTTTGATATGAGGTCTGAAAATTAAGTTCACAACCTTGCCACTGAGCGCTTATCTTGGCAGCAGTGTACAAACAACTCGGTAAGGTTTCATAAGTTGTTCTATTGATTTCTCACAGCTGTGCTCATGTCGACATATGGTGGTGTCTTACTAGTTATGTTCATTATTGTTATATGTGTTTGTATGCCATCATGAGAATTGACCTTGAATTAGAGCAATGAACAAACATTAAATTTCTTGTCAAACTTGGCAAGAGTGGAAGTGAAATCAGGGACATATTTGTCCAAGTTGATGGGGATAATGTCATGAAGAAAATGACAGTGTACAAATGGATTAAATGTTTTCCTGAGGGGAGAGAAAGCATCACTGATGGAAGAGGTTAGGTCAACCAGTAACAAGAACTGACTTAAATGTTGCAAAAATTCATCAAATGGTGTATCAAAATCATAGGATGGCTGTGACAAGCATAGCAGACCAAGTAAACATTGACAGAGAAACAGGAAAATCTGAACTGAAAATCCTGGCATAAGAAAAGTATGTGTAAAAATGGTCCCAGGGGATGTCGGGATGGCTCAGCAGGTTGAGCATTTGCTTTGCAATCATGAGGTCCATGGATCAAATCTTGACCCCAGCCCATGTGACCCATGTTCTGCACTGCGGCACAACTAGTAACCTCCAGGATGGCGGTGAAGGTTCTCACCTCCCATGCAGGAGGCCCTCAGTTTGGGTCCTGCCCCAAGTGGCCCCACATCCACTTGTGTAGACTGAAACTATGTCAAAACTAATGATGTACAACTGTGGAAACCACTCTGGGCCCTTCCCCCTTCTCTCTGTCTCTCTCTCTCACCTTCTCTCAAAACAATAAAATAAATACATATTTTTTAAATGGTCCCAAAGGAGATTAATCTGTGGTTGAGTGCTTGCCTCACAATCCCAAGGACCAGGGTTTGATTCCTGGTCCCAGCCTGTGCAAATCCATATGCTGAACTGTGGCACTATTGGTAACTGCTGGGATGGCTCAGCAACACAGATTCTTGCCTTCCATGCAAGAGGCCCCCATTTCTGTTCCCGCCCTGCGTAGCCCCCCATCCACCTGTGTGGAATAAAACCATGTCACAACTAATGGTGTACAATTATGGAGACTGCTCTGGGCCCTCCCCCTTCTCTGTCTCTCTCTCTGTCTCTGGGGGGTGCTCAGGGTGGGAACTGGGTGAGGACCTGCTGCATGGGAGGCATGCCCCCATGAGCTGGGGGCCAAACTGGGGCCTCCTACATGAGATGCTTGCCATGGTGAGAACCAAACTGGGGACCACACCCCAGTTCAGCCTATGGGTCCGCATGGACCAGGGTCAGGACTCAATCCTCGGACCCCAGGGCTGCAAAGCGAGCACTGAATCTGCTGAGTCATCCCGGCTTCCCCACCCCAAAAAACTTTTTTTAATGATACCAAAGGAGCTCACTGATGAACAAAGCAAAGGAGTATTGAAGTTTGCCAAGACCTTTTGGAGAGGCAGGACAATGTTCTGGGTTGTGTTATCACTGGTGATGAAACATGGGTGCACCAATATGACCCTAAACAAAGTGTCCAAGTGTATAATGGAAGTGAGCCAATTCTCCAAGACCAAAAAATGTCCATCAGTCTAAATCAAGAGTCAAAATGATGTTGCTAACCTTTTATGATGTCAGAGAGATTGCTCATTTTGAATTTGTACCAACTGGACAGTCAACCAAGTTGTCTATTTGGAAGTGCTGAAAAGGCTGTGTGAAAAAGTTAGAGAAAAATGACCTGAACTTTTCACCAACAACCCATGACTCTTGCATCATGACAATGTAGCAGCTCACATGCCACTCTCTATGAGAGTTTTAGCTAGTAAACAAATGACTGTATTGGAACACCCTCCCTACTCACCTGATC
The DNA here is from genome assembly GCA_004027555.1 of Craseonycteris thonglongyai. Taxonomy (NCBI): domain Eukaryota; kingdom Metazoa; phylum Chordata; class Mammalia; order Chiroptera; family Craseonycteridae; genus Craseonycteris; species Craseonycteris thonglongyai. The sequence goes on from PVKE010004302.1 coordinate 23,434, forward strand.
TGGCCCCCAATGACTTTTTTCTTTACCCAAAGATAAACAAAATATTGAAAGGAAGACATTTTGATGACATTCAGGATATCATGAGTAATATGACAATGGCTCTGATGGCCATTCCGGAAAAAGGGTTCCAAAATTGCTTTGAAGGGTGGACTAGGCACTGGCATCAGTGCATAGCTTCCCAAGGGGAGCACTTTGAAGGTGACCATAGTGATATTCAGCAACGAGGTATGTAGCACTTTTTCTAGGATGAGTTCATGAACTTAATTATCAGACCTTGTAGTGAGTTTTTAACATATTCAGGTGAAAGATCCATTTTACATCGATTTCTAGTTTTATCCAGTTGTGATCAGAGAGTATTGTATTAGTTCTACTTTTTGGAATTTATTAAGATGTTCTTCTTGGCCTAATAGTGGTTTTGCTGATTAGGATTTTTTTTTAGTAGTCATACCAGATTTTTTTTGTTGTTGTTTGTTTATTTTATTGTTTGAGACAAGATAAGAAAGAGAAAGACAGAGAGAAGAGGGGGGGCGGGGCAGAGCAGTCTCCATAGTTATACATCATTAGTTGTGATGTAGTTTCATTCCACACAGGTGAATTTGAGGCCACATGGGGTGAGAACTGAATTGGGAGCAGTTCAGCATATACCAGTAGGTTTATATGGGCCAGGGCTGGGATTAAATCCCCAGACCTCGCAGTTACAAGACAAGCACTCAACCTGTTGGGCTATCTGGCATCCTGTTGTTCTTATTCCTCATTTGACCAGTCCTAGAATGAGAAAGGCAAGGTAAATTTCTCCTGTTTTTAATGTGTTTGAATATATTTCCTATTTCTACATGTATTTCTTTCTTTCTTTTTTTAAAATTATTATAGAGTAGTTTTTTATTTGTTTTTTTGTTTTGTTTTGTTTTTTTGAGAGAAAGAGAGAGAGAGAAGCTGGGGAGGGCCCAGGCAGTCTCCATAGTTGTACGTCATTAGTTGTGACATTGTTTCATTCCACACAGGTAGATGTGAGGCCCCACAGGGTGGGAACCAAACCAGGAGCCTCCCACATGGGAGAAGGGAACCTTTACCACCAAGCCAATCAGCGGTTACTAGTTGTGCTGCAGTTCAGCATAGGGGTTTACATGGGGTGGAGTCATGAATGGAACTCCAGACCCTGCAATTGCAAAGTAAGCACTCAACCACTGCATTATCCCAGCACCCTCCATGTATTTCTTAACATTTCAGCTTTGTAAACATTGTTGTTATTTGGTACAAAAAATAGCCATAACTTTATATTTTTATTTTGAATCATGGCTGGTTTTGTCTTAATTCTTTTTTATTTTTATGTTAAAGATTTCTTTTATTGTTTGAGAGAAGGTAAGATAGAAAGAGAGAGAAGAGGGGGAGGGCCCAGAGCAGTGTCCATAGTTGTACATTATTAGTTGCAACATAGTTTCATTCCACACAGGTGGATGTGAGGCCACTTGAGGCAGGAACCAAACTAGGGACCTCCAGCATGGGAGAAGAGAACCTTTGCCACCATCCTGGAGGCTACCAGTTGCACTGCAGTTCAGCACATGGGTTTGCTTGGGCTTGGGCCAGGATTTGATCCCTGTACCTCTAAGGCCAAGTGCTCAACCTGCCGAACTATCCCAGCATCGCTTTGATTAATTATTTTTTATAATCTTTTTAGTTTGGAATAATTTTAGATTTACTTAACAGTTGCAAAGATACACCCTTCAACTAGTTTCCCCTCATGTAAATATTTTACATATATGAGCTCATTCGTCCAAACTAAGATATTAGCACTGGTGTATTGCTATTAACTAAACTCCAGACTTTATTCAGACTTTACTGGTTTTTCCACTAATGTCCTTTTTCGGTTTCAGTCTCTACTCCAGGATCCCACATTGCCTTTAGTTATCATATCTTCTCCAATCTGTGACAGTTCCACCTCCTTTTCTTGTTTTTTTATTTTTTTATGACTTTGACAGTCAATTAATACCTTTCATTCTGAGTTCTTAACTTATCTGTTAAGATTGCAACCCCTCCTTTCTTTATTTGCATTTGACTGGTATGCCTTTGCCCTTTTTGTATTTTTAATCTTTCTATATCAGTTTGCTTTTAGATAACTGTCTTAAATACAATACAACACTTTTGCTTAGTGATCCAATGGAAAGTGATTTTCTTTAAATAGGTATGTTAAGATCATTTATATTTATTGACACAAAAGATGTTTTGGTGTTAATATAGTAATATTGTTTTAAGGTTTCTCTTCCTTTTTTAGCTATATATGTTTATATATTAAAAGCATTTTAATATGTAGTCTGGTTTTTTTTCTTTGTTTTTTTAGTTATCTGACATTTAGAAACGTTTATTATTTTGGTTTAGTAATTAATTTTATGTATTTTATTTTCTATTACTTTTTTCTAGTTATTCATTGCTAATGTAAAGAAATACTTTTTTTTGACAGAGAGAGAGAAAGAGAAGGAGATACAGAGACAGAGAGAAGGGGGAGGGCCCAGAACAGTCTCCATAGTTGCACATCATCTGTTTTTCCACATAATTTCATTCCACAGGTGGACGTGGGGTGGCACAGGGCAGGAACTAGGTTGGGGTCTCACCCTGGTGAGAACCAAACTGGGGGCACTCCCCAGTTCAGCATATGGGTCCGCATGGGCCAGAGCTGGGATTCTATTCTCCGTCCCTGGGGCTGCAAAGTGAGTGCTCAACCCACTGAGCCATCCCGGCTTTCCAAGAAGTACTGTTGATTTTTATAAATTGATTTTGTACCTGGCAACCTTGCTGAACTCTTTTTAATTGTAATAAGATGTCCACTGAACCTGTAGGCTTTATCTCTTCTCTTCCAATCCTACGCCTCTCATTTCTCTTTCTCTCTTTATAGTATTGACCAAGACTTCCAGTTTTGTGCTAAGCAGTAGTTGGTGAGATAATCTAGTTTTATTCTCAATCTTCAAGAAAATGCACCTTAAGTTTTTCCATTTAGCATAAAATATGCTGTAAGGTTTGGGTACGTAACCTTCACCAAGTTAAGATATTTACCTTCTATTCCTAGTATGCCAAGAGTTTTTATCATAAATAGGCATTAATGTACTTTTCCTACATTAATTGAGAAAATCATAATTATTCTCCTTTTGTCTATTAATGTGGTAAATTACATTGATTACATTGATAGGTTTTCTGAGGTTGAATGAATTCTTGCATTCTTGCAATAAACTCCATTTGATTGTTGTAAGGAATTGATGTAAGGAATTGACACAAGGAATTGACACGAGAGATCGAGTGGCTAATCAAATGCAAGCCTTTATTGGGGTGGGGGGGCTCCCGGACGAGATTCTACGGTCCCTGGAAAAAGATGGAGGCCAAAGAATTCGCATCCTGGAAAGGGAGGGGGCAACTTTTATAGGGCTCTGGCGTGGAGGTGAGGCAGATCAGGTGGCCAATGGAAGTCCCACCTTTGAAAGTTCCCAGGCAGGTTACAGCCACTTGGAAAGTCCCCTTTGCCACATCCTATTTGCCTGGAGTCCCAGAGGCCCACCGGCCTTACAATTGTAATGTATTTTTTAACATACTATTGGATTTGATTAGCTAATATTTTATTTAAGATTTGTGCATTTATGGATGCCAGGCTAGCTCAGTGGTTGAGCGCTTGCCTCATAATTGCAAGGCCCAGGGTTTGATTCCTGGCCCTGGCCTGGGCCTGTGCAAACTCACATGCTGAACTGTGGCACAACTGATAACGGTGAGGTGGCACGGCAGTAAAGGTTCTCGCCTACCATGCAGGAGGCCACCAGTTCGGTTCCCACACTGTGCAGCCCCACATCCACCTGTGTGGAATGAAACCATGTCACAATTAGTGATGAACAACTATGAAGACTGCTCTGGGCACTCCCCCTTTCTCTCTCTCTCTCTCTTTCTCTCCCCTTCTCTCAAAACAATAAAAAACTAAAAATTAAAGGTAAAATTAAAATTAAATAAAAAGGAGAAAAGTTTCTGTTTGTCTAGTTCCTAACTGTGAGGTTTCTGGCTTGAGTTCGTGGTGGTTTTCTGGCTTGAGTTCGTGGTGGTGCCCTTCGGGTGGGGGTTTGGAGGGTGGACGGTGCCAAGGAGCAGCATGTCTATCATTTGAGCTACCTTTACATTTAGAGTAAAGCGATGGCTATGTGTGATTCTCTGTTGCTCTGGATACTTGTGATTGTATATGAATGTGCACACTTCTGTGTGTGTGTTTACACATGATGCTCTTGTGTGTTTCTGAGTATACAAAAATAGAATGAAAAAAAGAACAGTTTTTCAAAGGGAAATTAGCTGGATGATTCTGTTAGCTCCTTTTCTGTATCTGTTTGCAAGAGTCCCTGAGCTGTGAGGGGGTAATTCCATGGGTCTCTCAATGTCTCTGTGTATGTCTGCATCTTTGCCAATAAGTGATTTGTTCTGTGTACTTTTCTGTGTCTCAGAGTATTTGCAACTGTGAGGGTTCACATGATTCTGTGTATCTTTATGTGTCTGCAAATGTCTGTGTCTCTAAGGGCAGGGGATTTTGTTTGCATCTCTGTTTCACTGTAGAAATATATGCATAGAGTGCACATGCTACGTGGCAAGTTCAGACTCTCCAAGTCTGGAAGAAACATTACAACAGGAAATGCTCTGGATTCCAGCTTCCGGATGGAATTTCACTCAGAAAATACCCCTTCCTGGTCCTCCCAATAACTGCAGCATTCTTTGTCTTTCTTCAGGAGGCTTAGTTGAGGGGGTTCATGCTAACCTTGACCTCAGAGGCCACATCTTTCAGGAGGATTTTGGCAGAGCCATGAAATTCCACACCCTGCCACTCGCCTCTTGCCAGGCCTACTTCTTGCTCCTAAACCCTTTTATAGCTCCACATTATCTACCAGACTAAGTCTAATCTAAATTGTCCAGAGAGGCCAGAGGAAGACACAGGAGTTGCGATCAAAGAAACAGAATATGACTTTTTAAAGGAAATAGACAAATAAAGATAGCTACAGAGCAGAGAAACAGATAGAAAAATGAGAACAGGAGATAAAGACAGAGACAAAGAAACAGGGCCTGAAAAGTGGGAGCAAATACAGATGGAGACAGAGAGCTATATGCAGAGAGATGGAGTCAGAAGCATAGAGAAAGAGGGACTGACAGAAATGAGGCAAGAATGTAGGGAGGAGGGGGTAAGGAGAGAGAGATGGAGACAGAGACAGATTGGGGTGAGAGAGACAGCTACATAAAAGAACAGATAGACATAGAGATAATAAACAGCCAGGTAGATAGGAAGGGAGTGGCTGGGATTAGACAGACAAAGATGGAAACAGAGATGGTCATGAAGATAAGGAAGAAGAGGTTGATGATGTAAAAATAACATTTTTGAGCATTTATTATATCCGAGGCATGGTTTCGTGAGCTGTACATGTACTAGTTCATTTAATGCTCATAGTGATACTGTGAAGCAATTACTGTTATCAGCCCTATTTTACAGATGAGGACACTGCGGCACAGGAAGTCAGTGGCACAACTAGGGTTGGAACCCAAACCATCTAGCACCAGTGACCATACTCTTAGCAACTCAGTGATAGAGACAGAGGGACAGGAGGAAGGGGACAAGATAGCAAACAGATGAAACACACAGAGGGACAGAGAGATGGAGACAAGAGGCACATGAGGAGAATGACCCAACAAGATGGTAATAGAGATAGGAAAGGGGAGATAGAGAAATGAGAAAATCAGATAGGGAAAGGGAGGGCAAAAAAAGCAACAAAGGTGTGTATACATGAGAGAAAGATGGAAAGAGAGACAAGCAATGTAAATACTAGGGAAGGGGGAGATAAGACAGAAATTGGAACAGAAAGGTGAGAACAGAAAAATAGGTAGAAAACAGAGACTGATGAATGCCATGACACAAATAGAAAAGATGAGGACTAGGAGACAGCCAGAGATAAGATAAATAGGGATGGAGTGATGGAGACAGAAGGGCAGAGAAAAAAGAGTCTGAGGAGCCAAAGAAAATTGAAAGAGAACCAGAAAAGACAGAAATTCTAGAACACACAGAAATTAGGAAACAGATGAGGTAAAGTAATGGGGTATTATGTATGTGAGAACAGAGACACGGACCAAGATGAGAACAGTACGTTAGATGGGGACAGGATGGAGGCAAGGTGACCCGCCAACATAGGCAACATAGTGAGAGTGAGAACAAGAGCAAGGGGAGAGAGAGACTAAGAATATTAGAGAGAGGAAGCAATAAATTTCTAGAGAGATGTAAACAGACAAGAGGTAGCAAAATAAGAGATGGATAGATGTCTGAGTGATGGTGAACTAGAGGGAAAAGACAGTACAAAATAAGAGAAATAGAGGCAAAGGATGAAGCCATTTTGACACAGCCTACATCACTGGGCTGTGGTGCCCACTAGATATCAGGAAGGCACAGTCTGGACCTTTGTCATTCATTATTGTATCCTACACTGACAATATAGTCCCAGTCATGTTGGAGGGCTATCATTTATTAAACATTAGGTACTGAATATTGTGCATGTATCACAAGGATTATACCATTGAATCCTCACAACCCTGATCTAGTAGGTATTATTAGTATCATCTCCAGTTTACAGTGGGGAAACTGAGACTCCGCGCTATGAGAAACTTGCACAAGGTGACACAGAAGTCCTTGAAGTGAAGAGCCATCCTGGACCAATGGTGAGAGTATATCATGAATCAGGGATTAGGATAAATCCTGTTCTGTCTGTGCACTCGAGGCACAAAACACCAAGTTCCAGTCTGCCTGACTCCCAGACCTACATGTTTCACCACCATCCCACATTGCTCCCATGAAGGTTTGCTGATAGACCAGTGGAGGACTGCTTGAGCCAAGGTAAGTGTGTACTGACTGACTGCTTACCCTCTGGAGCCCCCTCCCTCCATCTGGGGAAGAAAGCTGACCTGGGTAGCTCATAGAGACTGAGAAAAGTCCAATGAGTGGCAGGAATAAAGCCTGGTGGGAGAACCTTGGCCTGGGAAAATCAGAGAATGCTTCCTGGAGGAGGGGGTAGTTCAGAGAAGCTGGTGACATGTTTCCGTAGAAGTCAGTAAAGCTTCAGGGCCCCTCATTTGCACAGTTCCCTTCTAAGGCTTGGTTAATGAACAGTGAAAAGTCAAGGAGTACTGAAGATTTGTCTCTCTATAGGAAAATTGAATTACCCTGAAATCTTACAGCTCCTGTGAAACTAAACAGGCTTTCACAAATTAAACAACAATCCTAATTATGTACATTATGGTGAAGCTGAATCTTTAATCTAAACTACTGGTAATAAAAAACAAGTTTCTATCAACCATGCTATTAAGAAAGACGGACTAATTATTCTCTCTATAGAAAATGATTTTACCTCATGCTTCAGTGACAAAACAGAAGCCATCAGACACAGAATTGTTGCAGGGCCCCCATCTTCCCACCACTAGATCTCTAAACGTCCCGGTATCTGCAGGCATCCTTGCCTTGTTCCTTCCTGTTACAGTGAGGGGCCTGAGGCCCGCTCCTCCTCTTTGAGGCCCAGTGCACCAGATCCAACCCCTGCTTTCCCTTGTGATATTTCCTGTCTCTTCTATGACTTTCTCCTCTCCCCCTCCATTCAATCATTCTCAACCACAAACAGTTTACTATCTCCGATCTGTAGAAAAATCCTACTTTGACCATCCTTCTACCGTCATCTTACCTGTCTGAGCTCTGCGCCCATTCACTGCCAAGTGTCTCAAGGGTACTACCTACACACTGAGCTGCACCTCAGTGGGATGGGGGAGGTATTCTGCTCCTTCTGACTTCAGGAAGGGTTCTGTAATCTATACTCCCACCAGCACTCTATCCAGTTAGTCCTCATTTTTAAGTTAATTTTATTTCAAAAAGAAAAACATGATAGACATTATACATTTTAGAATATACATATATGTACAGTTTGAATAAGGAATAAAACAAATACCCTGCGTACCCCATTTCCCAGCTGCAAAAACACAATTTACGAATGGTGAAACCGCCTGGGTAGCCCTCACCAGTCACAGCTCCTCTTTCCTGAGATCACCACTGCCCTGAATTTTTCATTCCTTGCTTTTCTCTGTGATTTTACAACATATGACTACATCCATATACTGTGTAATTTTGCATGTTTTTCAATTTTATGAACATTCTCTCATGACTTTTTTTGAATCATCATTAGGTTTCCTGAGTTTCATCCATGTTGATTCATTTATTATTTTCATATAGTATTCCATTATAAAAAAAGTATATCTCCATTTATTCATTTCATATTCTTGTTCCTATTTCTTACTGTTACAAACAAGTTTTGGTCAACATTCTTACAGTGTCTCCCAGTACATGTGTACAAGGATTTCTCTAGAGGAGCAATTATCAGACTTCTTGGTCTCAGGCCTTCCTTTAAGGACATTCTTAAAAATCACTGCAGACCCCAAAGAGCTTTGGTGCATATGGATTATATCAATTGGTACTTGCTGTATTAGAAATGAAAACTGAGAAAGCTTAAATGTATTAATTTTAAAATAGCAATAACCCCATTACATTTAACACAAATAACATTTTTATGAGAAATAACAATATTTTCCAAAAAGAAAAGAATTTAGTGAGACGAATGGCAGCATTTTATATTTTTGCAAATGTCTTTACTGCCTGGCTTAATAGAAGACAGCTGGATTCTTATACCTGCTTCTGCATTCAATCTGTTGTGATACCACATGTCAAGTAGCCTCTGGAAAACTCCACTCTATATTCTTGAGAGAATGAGAGCAAAAGAAGCAAATAACATCTTACTAGTATTATGGTTTTGGTTCCCCACCCTACCACGCCCACCCCAGAATCCCCAGACATACTGTGAGAAACACTGCTCTGGTATATACCTGTAATTGTTGGGTCATAGAGTATGTACAACATTCAACATTACTAGGAAACGTCCAACTTTTTCTAGAGTGGTTGTATCAATTTATACTCCCACCGATGATGTATCCATTCACTCTTCATTCATTCTGCTGTTTAGCCTCTCCACTCCTCCAAAACTACTTCTATCAAAGTCACTACCAATATCCATATTGCCATATTCAATGGACCCTTTTTAAGCCTCATCTTAGTTGACTTCTCAGCACTCTTGAAACATCTTCAGCACACCCTCAGTATGTTCTTATCTGCTTACCTCTTTCTCAGCCTCTTTGGCACCTCCTGCTCCTTCACCCAACCTCTAAAGTTTGTGTTCCTTGGAGCTCAGTCAAGGATTCTTTTCCTTTCTCTTTGCTCTGTTTCAGACTGACCTCTTCTCTTATGGCTTTATTTTTAAGATTTATTTTATTGTTTTGACAGACAGACAGAGACAGAGAGACAGAGAGAAGTAGGAGGGCCCAGAGCAGTCTCCACAGCTGTACATCATCAATCTTCAACATAGTTTCATTCCACACAGGTGGGTGTGGCGCACAGGGCAGGAACCAGGCCGGTGGGCATGCCCCTGCGAGTTGGGGGCCGAACCCGGGGCCTCCCACATGGGAAGTTTGCCCTAGCAAGAACCGAATTGGGGGCCTCTCACATGGGAAGCACACCCCAGTTAAGCATATGGGTCCCCACGGGCCAGGGCCAGCACTCGATCCTCAGACCCTGGGGTGGCAAGGCAAGCGCTTAACTTGCTGAGCCATCCTGGCATCTCCTCTTATGGTTTTTAATGCCACTTCTATACTGACGAGTCTCCTTTCTATCTGAAAACCAGACTGCTCCCCTTATATGTAGCTCCACTACCTGTTTGACTTTTCCACTTGCCTATCTGAACAGCATGTGGCACTAAACTCTTGTTCTTTGCACTGAAAATCTGTTCCTTTTCTGTCTCCCACATCTCAGTGAATGACCTGGCTCCTATCACCAGAATCCTAGGAGGCATCCTAGATTCCTGTTTCTCCCTTCCACCCCCAAGCCACCATACCAAACCCTTTCAATTCTAAATATCTCTCAAATCTGTCTACCTTTCTCCACCTCCACCACCACCACCTTAGTACACTCACCATCATCTCTAATTGCAGTAGGCACTGATCTTATCCACCTGCAGCCCAATTCACAGCAGCCAACATAATGCTTTTTAAACATTAACTATACCATATTGATTCCAAGTTTAAAACCTTTCAGTATAGGGATGCCAGGTTAGCTCAGCGGTTGAGTGCTTGCCTTACAATCACAAGGTCTGGGGTTCGATTCCTGGCCCAGCCCATACTAACCCATATGCTGACCTGCAGTACAACTGGTAACCGCTGAGATGGCTTGGTGGTGAAGGTTCTTGCCTCCCCATGTGGGAGGTCCCCCGTGGCCCCACATTCACCTGTGTGGAATGAAACCATGCTGCGACTAATGATGTACAACTATGGAGACTGCTCTGTGACCTCACCCTTTCTCTCTCTCCCTCCTCTAAAACAATAAAAAAATTTTTTTTAATAAAAACCTTTCAATGTAGTATATTTCAGCATTTGTGGACTGTGAAATATCTATTAAAGAGATACTGTTTCATCAAGATCCAGTTCATATGTGATACAAACTGAAACAAAATTTCATGAAACATACTTACTTATCTTTCCTACTTGAACTTATGACACATTCTGACATTTTCTATTCTTTTCTCAAGTTGATTTCAGTGTCTTCTGCAGTTTGGCTCACATTTAAAAGCAATGCTTCAATACCTTTCTGTTGCTCATAGAGAATAAGACTCATTCTCTTTACCAAAGTCCTACATAATCTGGCTCCTGCCTACCTCTTCCACCTCATAGCACATCCCTGCTCCTCAGTTCACTATGCTCCAACCACACTGGCCTTCCTGCAGTTCATAAGTATACCATTTCCCCTTCTTCCCAGAGCCTTCCCACTTGCTGTGTCCTCTGTCTGGAACACTTTTTCCTCCACTCATCATCTGCTCACTCCCACTCCTTCATGTCTCAGCTTAAATATGAAGCCTTGCCTGACCCTCAAGCTAAATTTCCCTCACCCGTTTTTCTCTTTCCTATCACCCTGTTAAGTCTCTTTACAGCCTTATCACAATTTGTAATTAGGTGTGTTTATGTGTTGTAATTACACACACTCCTCACTTAACACTGAGTTATGTTCCTACTAGGTCATTTAGTGAATTGGTCAATAAGTGAGGAGCTTAAAGGCGGATATCTTGTGGTATGTCATAGTGCCATAGGGTATGTGTTTTTCGATAGATATCATAGAATGCCACACTTATAAACAAAATATGTAGTCTTGCATGATTGCAGATGCTTCATGTAGTGACTACTGACTCATGAAGAAGACAAAGACTGAGAAAGGGGATTCCTAAGATTCACACAGACTGAGAATGGGGGTTATTTATGCTAGAGTACTGATCACAAGTTCGAGCAGTAGTTAACAGGTAGGTCATTGAATGAGGAGTGGCTGTATGTGTGTTTACTTCATGGTCCTCTCCAGCACCAGACTGTAAACTTTGAGAGCTGAGCTTGTTCACCAGTCTCATTCGTGCCTGTCTTATTCATATTGCATAGCTACTGCTTCACATGGTTCCTGGACCATAGTGTGTACTCAAACGACATTCATCAAATGAGCAGAGAACTGCAGAACAAATGAAGTGGAATTGGGGAGATTTGGAGAGTTTCACACAGAGGCAACAGCATATGCAAAGACTCGGAGACTAGAGAGACTAAAGAACGGTCTAAGAATTTCAACATTGACTCACACAGAGTCTGGACAGGATGGCAGGGTCCAGATCATGCAGGGCCCTGCTTAACCTTCCATCTTGAGGAAGGTAGGTTTTCTTTTGAGCCAATGGGGATTCATTAAAGAGCTCTAAACATGAGAGTGACATGATTAGATTTACCTTTCTCAATGGCCTGCTGCCTACAGTGTAGAGAATAGATTCCAGGGAACAAGACTGACATGGGAAGGCTGTGACAGCATTGCAGGTGATAAATGATGCTTACCTAAACTACGGAAGTAACAGCAGAAATAAAGAGACTACATAAATAAAATCTAGAGATAATCAGCAGGAAAAATGACAGGACTTGGGGATTGCATGGAGTGGAGCAGACAGAAGAGTCAGGGGTATAGTTCAGGTTTCTACTTTGACTGGTCAGTCACTACGGTGAAGTACAAAGAAGGACAAGCAGGTTGAGAGGAGGATGCCCTGAGTTGGGGAGAAGCTGAGGTAATGGGTGTCTCTGGGGCATTCAGATAAAGCTGTTTAGTAACCAGTTGAATGCACAGGTCAGAAGAAATAGCTGGACTTGAGGTATCAATTTGGAAGTTATTAGCAAAGATGATAATTGAAGCCATGGGTGCAAATGTGATAATCAATGGAAAGAAAGTAGAGAGAGATGATAGACAAGAGAGCAGAGAGAAAACAAGAGAGCTCAGGCCAAAGCCTTAAAGAGCACCAACATTAAAGGATTTGACAAAGAAGAGCCTGGGAAGTACAAAGAAATTACCCAGGAAGTAGGAGAAAAATGAGTATGGTGTCATGGGAGTGGCTTAAAGAGGAGGGACTGGTCACCAGTACCAAATGCTACCAAGAAGTCAAGTAGGATTACCTCTGAAAAGATTGTGGGATTTGGTGGCGTGGGCCGTGGTGGGCCTTGATGAGAGAGCAGTATCAGGCAAGTTATGGAGGCAGATTGGAGTGGGCTGGAAGATGAGTGGGAGGTGGGAAAATTACAACAGTTCAGTGTAGGTGACTTTTCAAAAGTTTACAGGGAAGAGGAGAGAGGGAGGTGATTGGAGAGGGAGATGTTTTGGTAATTTGGTAAATGTTGATCTGTAGGTTTGGTGGTAAGAAGTCAAGAACTTTCTTTTTGGTGACTTCTGTTTCCTCTGTGAACTAAGAGGTGGGGTCATTGCTGAGGGTTAGGGGGCACATAGAGAAGTTTGGTGTTTGAAGAGGGGGGGAGGTTTGAGATGGCTTCTATGGAACATGGGGAAGAGAGCTGCCTAGGGACATAGTAGTGGTGTGGGTCAACACTGAGGGCGTGCTACAAGCTGGGGACCATGAATTTATAGTGGCATAAATCTGTGAGGTTGGACAGTTTTCTCCAGTAGAGTTTAGCTGCCTGGGTGCAGGCACAGAAAAGACAGACAGTTGGATTGATCCAAGGTTGGAATGCTGCCAGGCATATGCGACAATCCTGGGAACTGAGGCTATTGGCAAGAGACTGGTGAAGTAAAGGAACACGAGGTCTGGTCTGAGCAGAGTGAAGAGGATCAAAGACAAATCTTTTATGAGCCAAGCCCTAGGGAAACTGGAACATGTGGAAAGGCTTCTGGAAAAGGGATTGAAGGACAAGTGGAAGGAAGAAACTGAGATGGGGACAGAAAGGTAGATTTGAGGGACTGAACCCTAAGATTTGCCTGTGTGGGACCAGGAAGGGATGGGGAAAGCAGGCTGAGGGGGGAATTTTCAAGGGGGAGAAGGACTTTGAGGGCAGTCACAGCGAGAACTGAGGCGGGACGAGTGAGGGGGCGTGACCAAGCGCCAATCCCGGGTGAGGGGGCGGGGCCCGGATAACTGGGTCCCAGCGCCGCTGTGCCTGCGGCTGCCTCAGCGACGGCTCCCGCCTCCCCAGCCGCTTCCCGGGGCTCCTTCCCGCCCGCCGCTGTGGAGACCCAGGCCGGAGCTGAGGAGGGCGGTGGAGCCCGGCCCAGGCCGCTCCCCTAACCTCAGGCTGGAGCATCTAACAGAGGGATTGGCCAAGGGCTAGCCCCACAGCCCAAGCGCGCTGCACACACGCGCGACCCCCGCCACCGCCGTCCTCTCCTCTCTCCCCTCCCCTTCCCTGACCTCCCCTCCGCCCCCCAGTCTCCGCTGCGGCGGGAGGAAGAACCCTTTCCGACCAGCCAGGGGAGCCCAGATCGTTTCCCATTCGAGGAGAAAGAAGAGACCCCACGCTCCCAACAGATTGACCGTTCGCCCTGGGGCCTCGGAAGTGACTCGCCGCCTGCGGGAAAGCCCGCGCCCAGCTCAGCCTCCCGACCCTCACCGGGCTTTGCTGCCGCATAGACAGCGCTCCCCAGCGGGCCCCCGGCCCCGCCAAGCCCACTCCCTGCGTGGGGTCCGGGCCGGCGATGCCTGGCACGGCAGCGGCGGTGGCCACGGCTGCTGCTGGTACTGCCACCGTTGCCAGGGCTGCTGGCCCGGGCCCGGGCTGGGGGCTCCAGGCTCCGCAGTGGGGCTGAGCCCGCAGCCCCGCCCCCCGAGCCTGAAGCCGCTGCTCCGCCGGGCGCCGGGCCTCCTCCGCCCGCGCCTCCGCCCCTGGAGCTGGAGCCAAGCGGGGAGCCCGGGCCCCGCGCCCAGGCCCGGACCATGCACGGCCACCGAGTCCAGGGGGGCGCCGGGCCTTCTGAACCCGACCACCCAGCCATGAACCCTCCCGTCGCCGCTCCACCCGCCTGTGCTGACTCGGACCCTGGAGTCTTGGATCCCGGACTGTTGGTAACCAGGGGCTCAGGCTCGGCTCTCGGCGGCCCCATGGATCCCCCGCTTGCTGGACCCTCAGACGCCAGCCTGGGCGCTGCTCCAAGCCCACGGGTCTTGCCCTGTGGCCCCAGTCCACAGCACCATCGGGCCCTGCGCTTCTCCTACCACCTGGAGGGCTCGCAGCCCCGGCCTGGTGAGTGATCCAGAGAGCATGGTAGCCCGGCCACGGGCCTGCTACTGGGAGGGGGTTCTTGTTCTCCGGCTCTCTAAGCTCCACCTCAGGGCCGGCCCGCTTCCCCCAGCCCTGTGAGTCTTTGCAACCCCCAACCCCTTCCCTCCTTCCTCGGCCTGCCTGCAGTCCTTCCAACCTCTGTCCCCCACTCCTCGCTGTCCCCTGTGCCCCCTCAACCCCTCCAACCCCCTTTTCTTCTGTCTGCTGAGGCTAATGGGAGGAGGAGCACTCCAAGAAAAAGGGGCAGGCTTGCAAGGCAGTAAAGGGGATTTGGTTGAGGAACTGGGGTTTGTTTTGGGGAACAGGAGGAAAGGAGTCTCCCATTTCCCAAGCGCCTACATTGTACCAGACACTGGGTTAGATAGTTCTTTACGTGGATCCTCAGCAATGTCCTGAGAAGTAGCATTGACCCCATTTTGTAGGGGAGGAAACTGAGGCTCAGAGAAGTTAAGTAACTTCTCCAAGGTCACACGGCTAATATGGAGCCAGGATTCAAGACCAGGTCTATTTGAGTCCAAAGTCTGTGGTCGTTCTGCTTCCCCCAAACTGAGGTTGGAGACCATGAAAGCAATGCCAAGCCTTCTGCTTATGTGATTTTTCTCCTGTACTGTTCAGCAGCTCTGGAGTAGGAGTGGAAAATAAAAAGAGGGATGGTGGATTGATCCAAGGTTGGGGTTTTGCCAGGTGTGTGTGGTGGGAGGACAAGGGAAGGAGGGAATAGAAGGTGCTGATGAGAGAGATAGGTGGACAAGGTGGGCCTTGGTGTAATGCTAGAGGGGGGCCTGGAGGGGCTCGTGGGTAAGGAGATAGCAGAAAGGTCAGGGCAGGCAGAAGCCACTTGTAGAAGAGCTGGAGAGGTACAGAGCCACAAGGTTGTTTGTGAGGAGAAATCTAGGTACCCGAACTTGGGTTTGCATTTGTTTTTTTGTTCTTTTTTTTTTTAATCTATTTATTTTTAATTAAATTTGTTGGCATGTCAGGATAGCTCAACAGGTAGAGCACTTGCCTGGCAACCACGAGGTCCAGGGACCAAATCCCAGCCCTGGGCCATGCAAACCCATGTGCTAAACTGTGGCACAACTGGCAACCACTGAGATGGTGGTGATGGTTCTCACCTCCGATGACGGAGGCCCTGAGTTCAGTTTCTGCCACATGCACTCCCACATCTACCTGTGTAGAATGAAACCATGTCACAACTAATGATGTACACCTATGGAGACTGCTCTGGGCCCTCCCCCTTCTCTCCGCCCCCCCCCTTCTCTCAAAAACAACAAAATAAATCTTAAAAAAAATTAATTAAATTTGTTGGGGTGACATTGGTTAGTCAAATTCTATAGGTTTCAGGTGCACAATTCTGGGACATTCCCATGTGGACCTAAGCTCAGGAGCCATAGAAGATAAGCACTACAAGTTGGTTTTTTCTTCCATTGGCAGCACAGACAGAGCTGTTGGCCTTCCCTGGCCTCTCCAGGTCTCTGGGACTGTGGCCCAGCACAAGGTAATGGTAGTGAAGCATGAAGTGTGGGCAAGGTGGACCCTGTGCAGCTGCTATGGCTCTGGGCTAGTCATGGAACCTCTAGGAGTTTTCAGAGGCTCCTGCCTTGTGGGTTAGAGAGATCCAGTGGCCAACAGGCCTTTCATCCACCTGCCCTACATGTTTGCAAACTCTCTCTGACAGACACTGTGTGGGGCAGGCTACTCGCCCACTTTACTATATCACCTTTCAGATAACAAAACATGCCACAAGTACTTCCACCTCAGGGCCTTTGCATCTGCTTTTCTGTCTGCTCTCCACCTGACTTGTTTCTCATCTTTCAGGTCTCAGTTCAGATGTCACCTCCTCCAAGAGACCTTTCATGACCGCTTTGGGTAGGGCCACTTTTGACTCCATTGCTGTTGCCAGAGCAAGTGTGTCCTTGTACTTAGTAGTCTGCAAAATGATCTCATTATGTGTCTACTTGTGTATTGCCCATCTCCCTCTACTAGAATGTGAGCTCTGTGAGGGCAAGGGCCTCAAATCTGTTTTGTTTGCTCTTGTATCCCCAGTGACTAGCACAGTGCCTGCATACAGTCGGTGCTTAATAAATCCTTATTGAACAAATGCATGAACAGATTCAAAGGGAGCACATACTAGGACCTCAGTAACTATTGTATAAGAGTAGGACTCCTGCCGTCCAGATGCTCTTGATCTGGAAGTCAGTAGTTGGGCAGCCAGCATCTATACCACTGGTCCTGGCTTCTGATCAATACACAGTAGTGATCCTGAGTTGCCTTCCCACTATATCAATCCTTTCAAATTACCAATCACAGTATCAATCCTGAACCATTCGCTTCCTCATTGGGATCCTTTTCCCAATGAAGTTCCTGACTCTGCAATTGGAGGGTGTCTTTTTTTTTTAACTCCATGATGAGGATTGTGGACTAAGATGAGTGTCAGGGAAGGACCTGGCCTCCCATCCAATCATTCCTAACTGACTACACTGTGTGACCTGGATTCTGAGCCTCAGTATCCTCATCTAGAGAATGCCAGGAGGAATCTGTGAGATACTGGTTGTAAAGCCTAAAGAATGAAATAAAATTAAAAGAAAAATAAGAAGGGAAGCCAGGATAGCTCAGAGGGTTGAGTGTTCACATTGCAGCCCCAGAATCTGAGGATCAAGACCCGGTCCTGGCCCCAGCCCGTGCAGACCCATATGCTGAACTGGGAGGCCTCCAGGTCGGCTCCCGCTTGGGTCAAGCTTCCCATGTGGGAGGACCCCAGTTCAACTCCCACTTAAGGTGAGCCTCTCATGTGGGAGGCCCCCCAGCTCCCAGGGGTGCACCTCCCATGTGGGAGTCTCCCCAGCCCAGTCCCCACCCTGTGTGGCCCCGCACCCACCTGTGGAATGAAACTATGTAGAAGACTGATGACGTACAACTATGGAGACTGCTCTGGGGCCTCCCTCTTCTCTCTCGCTCTCTGTCAAAAAAAAAGAAAGAAAGAGAAAAAAGAAAAAGAAAAAAAAGACAAGAAAAGAAAAAACAAAAGAAAAATAAGACAGAAACCTGAAGAACAGGCAGAGGAATTACTCAGGCCCTGGTAAGGCAGACACCAGGCCATGTGATTCACAGCAGCATGGAGTATGAGAGGCCTGCCTCCCCACTGCCCAGCCCACCCAGGGAAAAGCACAAGTGGCTTGCTTCTCTCTCCACAGGACTCGCCTATAATTGGCCCAAAAGGGGCAAGGTTGGGGTTGTAGGGTGTATGTGTGTATGTGAAAGAGAGAGAGAGAGAGAGAATGAGAATGTGTCCTGTGCTTCAATGAAAGGGTTGA
This sequence comes from Craseonycteris thonglongyai, assembly GCA_004027555.1. Taxonomy (NCBI): domain Eukaryota; kingdom Metazoa; phylum Chordata; class Mammalia; order Chiroptera; family Craseonycteridae; genus Craseonycteris; species Craseonycteris thonglongyai. The sequence continues at coordinate 41,451 of PVKE010004302.1, forward strand.
AACATTTTAGTCCATGTGGTAAGATTTCTGGGTGCCTGCTGACTTCCTCCCTCAAACTGCTGAGGCCTTTATTGAATCATCATCCTTTGGGCCCAGTGACCCATCATGGGGAAAACTTTTTAAAGTAATATTTATATCTTATCCATGTGAAGAGCTTTGAATTGCTTCAAAGTGCTTTCTCTTTTAGATACGCTGATTCTTGGTTGGTGGCAGGATTGTTTTTATTCCTATTTCCCAGATTGATAAAATGTACAGCCTCATTGGGTTACTGAGATAACCCAGTGAGATGCTAGAGAGGGCTTTGAGAGTCAGAAAGGGGTTCCCAGGTGTTTGCTCATAGAGATTTTGGGGAACCCAACCCTATTCCTTAGTGTTGAAGCATAGAATGTTCTTCCAAATGCTGGGTGGAGGCCTGGGGCATCCTCAGACTCTAGGAGTTAGAATTGGAGCTGAAATGGCCCCTAGACATGGTATTTTTTTAAAGATTTATTTTATTGCTTTTGACAGAGAGACAGAGAGAAGGGGGAGGGTCCAGAGCAGTTGCACATCTCCATAGTTGCACATCATCAGTTTTTGACATAGTTTAATTCTATAGGTGGGCGCTGAGCAGGGGGCCTCTCACATAAGAGGCACACCCCGGCGTGAACTGAACTGAGGTAGGAAGCACACCCCAGTTCAGCATATGGGTCTGCATGGGCCACGGCCAGAATTTGATCCTTGGACCCCAGGTCTGCAATGTGAGTGCTCAACCCACTGAGCCATCCGGGCTTCCCCTTAGACATGAGCTTGTTCTGGGTTACCCCAAACTGGGTGAGCATCAGAATCCCTTTTTGACTTTGAATAAATAAATGTGATTCCTAGACTCTACCTGAGAGATCCAGAATATTGAGGTTACAACCCAAGAATCTACTTTCAAAGCTCCCCTGGTGATTTGAATGCACAGACTACAGTGGGAACCACTGGTCAAGCCCATTTCCCTGTTGGAGCAGTGGAGGCTCAGAGAGATATTTTCACTATGATCCTACAGTGAGTCAGCATCAGTAGGGCCAAGGGATGTATCAGCCTCCCCTCTGAGGCCCTCACCCTGAGGCCCTCTGTGAGCCTTACTCACTCCCAATGCCAAAGGTAGCATGAGATCTAAGCTACAGAAAGTGAGTCAAGGGGGGTGCTAGGAGAGTTCAACAGGTTGAGCACTTGCCTTGCAACCACGCCATCTGGGGATCGAATCCTGGCCTTGGCCTATGCAAACCCACATGCTGAACTGCGGCACAACTGGTAACTGCCTGAACGGTGGAGAAGGTTCTTGCCTCCCATGAGTGAAGCCCCCGGTCCTGTTCTACCCTGCACAGCCCTATATTCACCTGTGTGGAATGAAACTATGTCAAAACAAAACAAAACTAATGAAGTACAACTATGGAGACTGCTCTGGGTCCTCCCCGCTTCTCCCTGTCTCTTCCCATCTCTCTCCCTCACCTTCTCTCAAATAATAAAAAAAACAGTGAATCAACCCCTTACCTGTATAACACAAGCACTGGCTGCCTCAGTTTACCCTCTATGCCCAGCTCTTTTTTTAAAAAGATTTATTTTATAATTTTGAGAGGAGAGAGAGAGAGAGAGAGAGAGAGAGAGAGAGAGAGAGAGAGAGAGAGAGAGAGAGAGAAAGAGAGAAAGAGAAAGAGAGAAGGGGGAGAGCCCAGAGCAGTCTCCATAGCTGTACATCATTAGTTATGACATAGTTTCATTCCACACAGGTGGCTGTGGGGCTGTGTCGGGCGGGAACCCAGCCAGGGGCCTCTCACAGGGGAGGCAAGAATCTTCACTGCTGTGCCATCCTAGCAGTCACCAGTTGCACAGCAGTTCAACATATGGGTTTACACAGGCCAGGGCCTGGGCTGGGGCTGGAAATGGAGCCCCAGGTCTCGCAATTACAAAGCAAGCACTCAACTGCTGAACTATCCCGGCATCCCCCAGCCCCCTGCCAGCTCTCTTAAATGGCTGTCATTTGGCCATTCAAGCTGGAAGGCAATTGCAGTTATGGGACTCTAGGCAGAGGAAATCTTGGCATCAGCAGTGCCCAGCACAGGGCCAAGCCCTAAGAAAGGGCTCTTGAGGGGTGTCAGCAAAGTTTGTAGAGCTAGGAGGGACATGCAAGGCAGTTCAGGTATGAAGGTTGGTAGGAGCATAGGCACTGTAACATGGGGCATCTGGGAACTGAGGCTGGTGTTGGGAGGAATGGAGAGATGAGTCTGGCAAAGGGACTTTATGCTGAGGGCAAAAGAGACCCATTGAAGCAGGGGAATGCTGTGCTCAGATGTGCGTGTTTGAGAGATCCACATGGCTACATGTGGGGAATAGATAGCAGGGTGTAAGAGTGGGAGCAGGGAGACAGGCAGGTGGAGGTTGCAGTCATCCCAGTGAGGGTTAATGATAGCAGGCTTGGTTTGAGCTGTGGCAGCGTAAGATGGGAGAGATAGATGTGTAGGTACTAGCACAGGCAGACCTTGGTGGTGGCTTGACTATAGAGGCCGAGGGAGAGGGAAAAGTCCAGCATGAGTCTGGCTTGTTTTCTGAAACTGACTACAGTGACCTGGTGGATGGTGGTGGGGCCATCATCTGTATGTAAGAGAAGGAGCAAGTTTGGGGGAAGATACTACGTTGTATTTGAGACATGTTGAATTTCAGAGGCCTGAGGAAACATCCAGGTGTTGATGGCTAGCAGGCATTTGGATGTAGGGTTGGAAAGCTCAGAAGAGAAGTCTTGGCCAGAGATGTTTGGGAGTTCTCACCATCATCACGTACGACAGACCACACAGTGGCCCATGGGGAAAGCCAGCATGGTTCTGGGGGCCAGTCCCAGACATGGATAATGAGGTCAGCAGTCACACTTGCTCAGGTTTTGCCTTAGAAATGCCTTTTGTGGGGGCAGTTTTTAATGCATGTTTGCATAAAGTGGAGACCCATTTCACATACACACGGGGAGGATAATGGCTGTCACAGAGAACTGAGGGAGTACTCCTGAAAACCAAGGCATGTGTTGGTAAAGTAAATTCTTGTGGGACCCTCAATGTTCTCTCTGTCCAGGGCATCCTGAGAGGCCGTAGAGGGAGGCTTGTGATGGGAGGGGTGGTTGACTCTGCTAGGGATGTTTGGAGAGCAGCAGTTTGAGATTCCAAGGGGATGTCTGAGAAAAAACACAGATTTGGTTCCTTAGTCAGCTGGGGCCTTCCAAACAAACGATAAAATATAAAGACTTGAGTAGCTGGGAAAATTACTTCCCCAGATATGAGTAAAAGAATTGCCATTTCCAAGTTGCATATGGTTGGCACCCCCATTTGTTGGCCCTTTCAGGTGCCTCTGTCTCTGGGAAGTGGCAGCTAACAGTACCTCAGACAGACTCAAGCCATGGCTTTTGGGGGGCCAGTTAGCTAAATGCCTTCGGCAGATGTGGAGCTGGCCAGACTCTGGCTGGGTGGGGCTAAGACCTGTCTGGAATAAGGGCAGGACGCACAGCCTGCCGATGGCCAGCCCCACAGAGTTAAGCTCCCTCATCTGGAGAGAGCAGATGTCCTTGGAGCAGTGAGTCCAGCCACCCCTCCAAAAGGTGCCTCAAAGCACACACAGGGCTGGAGACAAGGCTGCGGAGCAGCCATGAGGGAATCTCAGCGTTCGTAGCTCTGCCATTGGCTCACTACTGCCCGGGCTTCCCTTCCCCTTTTAGGGCCTTCATTTCCCCATTTGTAAGGTGTGAGCCTGGTCATTGCATTTGTCTGGCATAGAATAGGGTGCCAATAAATACTTGGTGAGCAGTTAGGGGAGAGTGACAGAGGGGAGAAAGGAGGGCATTTCTTCATTTAACAAATGTTTATTGAGTAGCTATTATGTACTTGGCCCTGTGTGAGGTGCTGGGTGGGCAAGAAAACAGGCCCAATCCCTGTCTTTGTGGAATTCCTTTCTAACAGGGAAGACATACATGACAACTAATTCCAAGTGTAGATGCTGTTGGAACATAGGAGGAGGGAGTGGGCAGGGAAAAGAGGACACTTGAGTTGAGACCTGAAGGAAAAGTAGGAGTCCTGAAGTAAGGAGAAGCGGAAAAGCCTATGAGGCCAAGGGAATGACATGTGCCAAAGCCCCAGGCAGAGAGCACTTTCGAGGAACAGACAAGAGGCCATTGTGGCTGGAGGGTGGAGGCCGGGAAGTATTCCTGGGCTGGGCCTTACAGGTCCCCCTGCTCTGGAGTTTGGAGTTCACCCTGGAGGGAAAGCAAAGGGAGCCCTTCACTGGGCTGTAGGAATGGAAGGCACTGTTTTCACCAGCTGGTTGTGGTATGGGGAGTGCTTTGTAGAGGCTTCTGAGGATGGGAGGGAAACCAGGTAGGCTGGAGTGGGAAGAAATATAGATTCTAGAGCTACTAAGAAGTCGAGTCCGCAAGTTTGGGGTCTGGCTGGATATATGAGTTGAGAGCGGAGAGAGTCATGGAGAAAGCCCAGCCTCTGGCTTGGGGAACTGGGTGAATGGAGGTGCCATTCTTAGGATGGGGAAGGCACGAGGAGAAGCCTGTGAGGGGCTGGGATAGAAGCGCGGTTTAGGGTGCACTGAGTCTGAGGAGCCTGGAGACTGGCATCTAGATGGTGGTACCCAGTAGGTTACCAGCTGTGCCCATCCTGGCCTCAGAGTAAGGCATGGGGGTGAGAGGCACAGGTATGTAAATGAGCTCCAGAGAGGGTGTGTTAGGTTCTGCCTGGTGCTGGAAACTTCTAGGCCCTTCAGGGTGCTTCCAAGTGCAGGGAGGGCGTTAAGTCACCAGGGGAGGGCATCTGGAGAAAGACCTAAAGGAGGGACTGGCAGGGCTGGCCCCAAGGAGCTGTAGCTGGCATAGAAGCCCTTCTACCAGAGCCTGCTAGGCCTGTACCACCACCTTTGCCTTTACCTTCACCTTCCCTGCTCCCCCTCCTGCTTCTGCCTGGCTCCCCTAGACTGGGCCTCCTTGCCTAATACTTTCCAGATGTAGACATAGCCCCTCCCCCAGCCAGGCGGCCCCTCCCCCACTCCAGGGCTGCTGGGAGGGGGCAGGGAAGGTGTGAGTCTCACTGTGCATCTTAGGGGTTGCAGCCTCCAGGTCTCCCTGGCTGCTCTGTTTCTGGAGAACCCCTTTAGGGATCTCCACTCCTGTGGCTCTGGCAGGGTCAGGCAGTGGTGAGAGCCGCCAGATCCAGCCCTGCTACTCTCTCGCTTCATGTGACCTTGGGCCAGTCACCTCACATCTCTGAGCCTTGGGTTATTATCCCCACCACCTAGGGTTGAAAGGATTAAATGCCACAGGTAAAGGCCACAGCACTCATCGTGGCACGTTGTAGCCGTGTTCAACAAATGGGCCCGGTCTCCCCTTTTTGCCTCTGCCTTTGCCTCTCGGGGCCTCGTCTCTCACTGTCTCTGTCTCCCTCCTGACTCACTCTTGATTTTTCTGTCTGTCTCTAGCCGGTCTGTTCTCTGGGTCTGTAGTTATCCTGTCTTCTCCCTCCTTGTCTTTGTCCCAGTCTCTCTCTTTTTCCTTCATAATCTCTCTGTGTTGCCAACTCTCAATTTTGACCAGACCTCTGTTGAGGGGGGAGGGGAGATGGGTGGGTGTTGGGGTACCTAGGATCACACACAGAAGGGGTCAGAAGGGCCAATCCCTTGTGGCTTTGTCCTCATGTGGAGGGAAATCCCAGCCAGCGTGGCAGCCCCAGCACCCGGTAATTACTGCCCCCGGTTCTCCCAGCTGCAGCTCCATTCCACTCCCTTCCCTTCCTGTCTTCTGAAGTCCCCAGCCCCTCCCCGGGGGTGGAGCTACCACCCCCATCCTTCTCTGCCCTTAGGTCTAGAGACACAGGGAGGGGGTAGCCAGGCGCTCACAGCAATCAAGCAGCTAGGAGAGGAAAGGGCTGCCTGTGCTCTCGTGTGGCTGTGTAGTGTGTGTGTGTGTGTGTGTGTGTGTGTGTACGTGCACATGTGCACGCGTGCATGTGCCTGGCTGCCTTTATCCCCTGGGTCTGTTTTGTGTGTATCTTAATGTTCTTGTTTTTGTTTGTCTGTGTGTATATTTGAGTGTATTAGTATGTCTGTATACCCATATGTGTCTGTGTGTATCTTTGGGTCTGTAAATGTTGTTGTATGTTCCTGGGTCTGTATATGTTGTTGTATGTTCCTGTGTGCATAGGTGTGTGTCACCTGAGCTCTGCCTAAACCCCTGGGAGTTTCTGGATGTTTTTGCCTATGGGTCTCTATGTAGATTGTGTGTATGTGTGTGTGTCTGTTTCTATGGTGGTGTTCGTCTCAGTATGCCTTCTGGTATTTTGGTGGTGGTGGTTGGTATGGGAGGGGGGAGCCTGCCTGTCTTTGGGCCTTTCCTTCTCCATCCTCCTGCTCTGGAAACTTCTTGCAAACTCAGACTCTGTTCACTGTGCCTGCAAACATACTCTTCACTTCCCCAGCCCTAATATCCACACCTTTGCTCACTTTTCTTCCCTTGCCTACAGGACCATGCCCAGTCAGTCTGTACCTGTAAAAACACACCCCATCCTAGAGGGCTGAACTCCAAAACCATCTCCTTTAGAAAGTCATCTCCCCTCCCCCACTCCAAATGTGATTTATTTCCCAACTCAGCAAACATTGACCTAGGATGTGCTCTGTGACTCTAGACACAAGCACACTTGAGATCCAGTCCCAGCTCAACCACTTCTATATGTGTAGCCTCAGGCCAGTTATTTTGATTCTCTGCCTCAGTTTCCTCATTTGTAAAATAGCTGATAGCACACAGGGTTGTTAGGGAAATGTTTACACAATGCATGGCCCAGATAGGTGCTCCACAAACCTTATATCTTCCACTAAAAAGTAAGCACCTTGAATTCCAGAAAGTTCTGAAAGTCTTGCTCTCTTCTCCAGGCATCCAGCCCAGGGAAGAACGTGAACTGGACTAGACAGAACAAAAAGCAGATTCCAGTTCAGGGAACTGCTGACAAGTATTGCATGAGCCAGGTCCCTGAACTTGCACAGGTCCAGAGGAAACTGGGCCCTTCCAGGGGGTGGACGTGGAGAACTTCAGGGCTGCCACCCAAGAGCCAGAGTACATGAAATAGGGCAGGAATTAAATGGTATAAGTGGAAGGGGCTTTAAGGACCATCTAACTGGGACACTGCAAAATGGTGGCCCACAAGTGGAATTTGACTCACAAGTTTTATTTGGCCAACTCAGATTTTAAAATTAGGGGATTTCATATAAAAGTCTGGATTTCTGATTTTCTTGAAATAAGATAAGATCTGAAGCTAAGTGCAGGGCTTCATTACTGCAAGGTGACTATTAAATGAAGGGGAGGAGCTGCTGTCTCTATTTTGGGTGAAGCATGTGCTCTTCAGTTTACCCCAGTTCTCACCATACCCTATTCCCTAGACTCTCATTTGACAGAAAAGTCCTCACTTTACACAACGTCCATGCTTTACAGAAACATCCTTCACTTTACAGGAGGGAGCCTCACTTTACAAAAAAGAGTTTCTCCATTTTACAGAAGAGTTTTACATTTTATCAAAGGGTCTTTCATTTACAGACAGTTCATTCATTTTACAAAAGGGTCTTTACTTAACAGAATGTCCCTCCACTTTGCAGAAGTTTCCTCCATTTTGTAGAAACTTCTTCCCGTTACAAAACACATCTTTTTCTCTAAGGACCTCCATTTTAAAGAAAATTCATCCATTTTCCAGCAGGGAACACTCTGGGAAGCTCCTTCCTTGCCGGAATGCCTCCCATTTTTCCAAAAGTACATTCACTCCATACAAGGTGCCTTCGTTTTTCTGCGGAGTCCTTATGTTTAGAAGACTGGTCTGGTTCAGAAAAGGAACGCTTTAGCAACCCACAGGGTTCCCCCTGCACTTCTCACACTTGACAGAGCTCTGTGGTTGAACTTTCAGAGAGAGATCTGCCAGGTCAAGCAAGGCCTGGATGCAGTCTGGTCACCAAGGTGGAGTGGGGCACTGGGCTAGACCTCCCGTTCCAAGGGCTGGTGGGAAGAGGTGGGGGAGCTATGTCTTTATCCTAGCTCTTTTCTAAGCTGAGGGACTCCCCTTCCCCCCATGGAGCTGGCTTCCCAAAAGGCACTTTCTTATTTGTTGTTTTTTCTTCTCCACTCCCTCTGTTCCTTTTCTCCCACCCCACCCCACCCCCAGGAATTCCAGCGGTCCCTGGGGCCTACCTCTCAGCCTGGAGAGGCAGCGATCTTGGCGGGTATTGGGGAACAGGAGGCCCTGAGTGCTGGGGCCGGCTGGGGCCCACTCTAGCATCTCACCAGTTCTCACAGCGAGGAGCACACTCGTATTCTCTCCATTTTGCAGATGGGGAAATTGGGGTCTAGAGCTGTGAAATGACTCCCCAGGTCACCAGGGAGTTAATGGCCTGGCCAAGGTCCAGTTCAAGGCCCTATTAGCTATCTTGAAATTAAGCCAAGGCTACAGCTGGGAGGAGGGAGAGAACGGGTGATGCGGCCAGGGACGGGGAAACTGGGAGCTGAAATTCCCAGACAGAGGTGAGAAGCAGGGCCTGGTTCCCTTGGGAATGGTCAGCCAGGGGAGTCCCTGTCCTCAAACTCAACAAGAGGGTAGATCCGCCCTGAAGTCAGTCCAGAAGCAGGTGCTCCAGGCACCTACCAATGCGGAGCATGCAGCAACCAGAAACAATTTTTGGAATGATGTTTCCATTTCAGTGACAATAAGGTATCATGAGAAAACCAAGTGTTGTATTTTTAACAGTTATTTTACAAGTTTATATGGTTTTTAACTGGAATGAAATGGGAATGGGAGGGTGGGGCACCACTGTCTTTTTCAGTGTCACTTGCCTCTCATAGGACTCCCACCCTGACCTGAGAAGTTGTCACAGAGAGAGGGGCTGGGTCCTGTGCCCATCTCTGGCTGCTTTGCTTGTGTTTCTTGCTGCATTGATAGCTTGTGTCGGGTTGCGGCCTGTGGCCTGTAGGTTTACATTATCTGTGTGAGGGCATCTGTGTGAGTAGTGTCGAGCCTTTGTGCATGTGCGGTTGTGTTGGCTATCAAGTTTAACCCTCATTGCTCTGTGAATAGGGGACACTATGCCCTTTCCCTTCATTGTCTCATGGGCTCCCAACACTAGGGAGCTGTGATTATTATCCTATTATCCAGACAAGGAAAATGAAGCTCAGATAGCTGGAGAAGCTTGCCCAGGGTCACACAGCTAGTAAATGGGGCTGTGTGATTCCTAAACCAGCTGTTCGTAATCAAAGTGCCACAACACCTTAACTCATGCGGTCCAGTCAGTGAGTGTTATTATGCCACCTTCTTTGGAATAGCCAAGTACCACGGGTATTTAAGTATTGACTTTGTTTTTATAAACGTATTGTTAAAGATTTATTTTATTGTTTTTGGCAGAGACAGAGAGAGACAGAGAGAAGGGGGAGGGCCCAGAGCAGTCTCCATAGTTGTACATCATCAGCTTTCAACATAGTTTCATTCCACACAGGTGGGTGGGGGCTGCACAGGGCGGGAACTGGGGTGGGGGCATCCTGCATGGGAAGCACAGCCAAGTTCAGCATACGGGTCTGCATGGGCCAGGGCTGGGATTCGATCCTCGGTCCCTGGGGCTGCAAAGTGAGCACTTAACCCACTGAGCCATCCCAGCTTCCCCTGATTTGTTTTTAGTAAATAAGACAAGATTCCGTTTTATCCCAGAAATATCATGTCACAAACATTCAGAAGCCCACTGCACAGAAATTGGAGAGAGTTCGCAGCTTGCCTGAAGCTTAAACTGGACAAGAGTCCAGGGAGCCCTGGTTCCCAGGTGCCACCTTCCAGGCCTGGCTGTGCCTCATTCAATTGAAGCCCTCCTTGACTAGGTTTGCTGGAATTCACACACACACACACACACACACACACACACACACACACACACACACAAAAGTAGTTACATTTGAATTTCAGATATACAACAAATAATTTTTAGTATAGCACAATATTATAAATTTTAGTAGATGTATGAGACATGCTTAATACTAAGAAATTATTCATTATTTATCTGAAATTCAACCTTAGCTGGGCAGCCTGTATTTTATCTGGCCACTCTGTGGCTGGCCTCTTCCTCTGAGCTTCCCAGTCCCAACAGGCTGACCCCCCTGCACTTATCTTCTCCGGAATGAATCTGTCTTTGTGGTTGGGATCAAGATTGTCCTCTGGCCTGCTGAGAGCTTGTCAGGGTACACACGCATGCCTCCACCCCACAGCTGAGTTGGGGCAGCACCCAGGCACTCTTGGGGTACCCGTGGTGTGCTTCCCATGGCTGACGAGAGATGTGCTAGTGCCAGCTGTGGTTGTATATGTATACACAGTGTCAAGCACGTTGCACACGGACGCGTGAGCAGCTCTGCAGGTTTCACTAGGTGTTCGAGGGCCGTGCATAGTTCGTGTGTGCCTGGGTACAGTTTCCCAACGTGCTAGGAGGTTTGGTGGTGTGACTGCGTGGGGCAGGGCCCTTTGTGGCTTCTACTCCAGGGAGCACTGTGGGCTCTGGTAAACCCAGTGGTGGGAGGGGGCAGTGCTGGTGGAGGACCTTGTCAGGTGTGCAGATGTGGGTGTGTGTACATGTGTAAGAGGGAGAATGTTGTGATTGGCAACCATAAAAAATGGGCTGCAGAAAACCAACACAGGGCTTAGCTGGGTGGGGAGGGAAGGGGGCAGTGAGAAGGGCTGTGGTATCTAGGAAGGGGAAGGCCTCCCCTGAGCTCCCCTAGAGCAGGGATGGGATTTTTACAACTCCCAGCACGGCATCCACCAGGCTCAGAGCAGGTCTCAGAAATATTTGAGGGGTTAAATGAAGCTGAGGGAAGCCAGAAAGTCCAGCAGGTCATGCGGAACCACGGAGGGCTAGCTGAGAAGTTCCTGTTGTTCCCATGGGAGTCACAGAAGGTTCTTATGCAAGGTAAGTGACATGGCCTGCTTTGAAGGTTCACGCAGCCACCTAGAGGGAGCAAGATCTGGGGCCCAGGGGACCGCGGAGGAAAAACACAGGTGGAGACAGAAAAATATAGGCAGAGGGACAGGGAAGGGGAGCCCTGAATGGGAGAGGGAGGGATTTGAACCTTCTATCCCTCAGTGGAACCTCGCCTGATTCTTGGCCAGGCCTAGGCTCCTGAATTGGAACCCTGCCATTCATCTCCCTGTGGGCAGGCTTGGGGGGCATCGCTTTCCCTAGATACACTGCAGCTTATGACTTTCTGAAGCATTGAGGTACACCCTGCTCCCCCTGGTTCTCCTCTTTTCCAGCTTCCCTTTGGAGAGCATAGTTAGGAGTCCAGTCCAGGACCATCTGCCAAAAGCCTGTCATTGACTTGCTGTGTGATCTCAGGCAAATCACCGCCCCTCTCTTTGCCTTCATCTCCTTATGAGAAACCGGGCTGACAATCCCTGCCCCTCTCACCTGGGAATCCAGGGTGTCTCAGAATATCTGAATTTCATTCAACCTCCCATTCTGTAGGGCGGCCTGCATGGAGGAGGAGAGAAAAGGAAGGCAGCCCCATCTGTGGGCTCCCAGGTGAGGTGGGTGAGGTGGGTGAGGAGGGAGAGGGAGAGGGTGGGCCAGAGCAGGGCCATAGAGGGTAGTATGGTCACCCTATCCCAGGACCAGCAGTGGAGCAGAGAGAGAAGCCCCAGCCTGGGACTCTGCTGCCCTGTACAGACTGGGTGGGAAAGGCTTGCCCAGGGAGTCCTGTCTGCTTTGAGCTGTGGAGGCAGGGCCAGGTGGGCTCCCCCAGGCCTGAGGAAGCAGGCAAGGGGCACCTGGGACCCGGGCACCTGTGTGGTCTTTGCAGTGGAGTACCTGGCTCTACTCTCTGATCTCTGGGTCTCTCAGCTACTCTCTGTGTGTCTCACTTTGTCTGGCCATGTGTCTCTTTAACTATGTCTGCGTGTGCCACCCTCCAGGTGATTCATCCTCCTCAACCCCACACCCAGGGGGAAGGCAGGACAGGACTAGGCCAGGATGTGCTGAGCAGGGCAGGGTGAGCAGCCCAGCTGAGCTGAGAGGAGCACCTCTTCCCTCCCGGCCAGGGCCCTGACTGCTCAGGTGGGAAAGGAAGTGAGGAAACTGCACCCAAAGCAAGGTGCAGGGTGGGGGAGGGGGCTCAGCCTCAGGCCCAGAGCACTATGTTCTCTCAGAGCTGGGAAGGGACCGTGGCCTGAGCCTCCTGGGGCCTGCCTGGCAGGACTGTGGCCAGGGTGGGCTCTGGGACCCAGGGGAGCTGCTGGAACCCTGAGGATTAGGCTACTCCTTCCTTCCAGGACTGGGAGACCTACAATTCCCAGCAACTTTCTTGCTGATGTGACCCTGTATGGCAAGCTTGTCCATGCGGCCCAGGACGGCTTTGAGTGCGGCCCTAAACAAATTTGTAAACTTTCTCAAAACATTGTGAGATTTCTTTTTTTTTTAAGCTCATCTGCTAGTGTTAGTGTTAGTGTATTTTATATGTGGCCCAAGACAGTTCTTCCAATGTGGCCCTGCTATAGGGTGTCTGTGTGTTTAGCTGTATATTTTTGGAACAGAGGCCACATGACCAGTTGGACCAGGAGGCAAGTGTGTGTTTGTGTGTGTGTGTAGAGGAGAGTCGTGCAAATTAGTGAGAAGCTGGCATTTTAAGAAGCAAAACTTTTGCTCATGAAATACAGTTTTGTTATTTGCCAGTGCACTCAGTTATATAAAATCATAGACAAGGAAGTCCACATATCCTTAGACCTTAAGGGAAAGGGTGAAAATTGGTTTAGGCTCAGCGTACCCACTTTGGCTATATAAACAGTGCTGCAAACACATGCACAAACTGTAGGGTGCTCACTCATACCTCTGCCTGGTTAAACTTCCAAGTAAATAATGCCTGCTAACATACAAGGAATCAATGTATTGATCACAAAGAACTCTTGTCTATTGATGAAAACAGCCAGCCACAGTGCTGGGCCTGTCTCCTCATCTGTAAGCTGGGTTAGGGGCTTTCCAGAAAGCCACTGTGGCCAGGAAGGGGCTCAGAGAAATCCCAAACCCCAGGAAACCTGCTAGGACTTGCCACTCCCCAGCCCCCTTTGCATTAACATTGTCACTTCACGCTCAGTTTCTCTCTTTCTGCAGGGCTGCACCAGGGAAATCGGATCCTGGTTAAAAGTTTATCCCTTGACCCTGGCCAGAGCCTTGAGCCTCATCCAGAAGGTCCCCAGCGGCTTCGCTCAGACCCTGGCCCCCCCACTGAAACCCCTAGCCAGCGGCCTTCTCCACTGAAGAGGGCACCAGGCCCAAAGCCACAGGGTAAGTGGTTACAGAAAGGGCAGGTAAATGGTCCAGGAGTGAGGACAGAGGAAGGGAAAGTTTGGCCAGTGGCAGAAGAGAGGGCATGTTAGAAGAACAGTAAGCACCATAGTCTAGGGGCCGAGGGCTGTGGCCTGGGGCTAATTGTGTGCATACTGCTATTGTATTTCACCTCAGGTCTCTGTGCCTACCTTAGCAAAGGTTCAGACTGCAGGTTTGTGAAGGGGCTGGTGGCCTGGCCATGACAGCCACATCCAGACCCAGCTCATCGGGATCTGTCCTTTCTCTTCTATGTCTCTCTCTCCAGTCCCCCCAAAGCCCAGCTACCTGCAGATGTCCCGGATGCCCCCTCCACCTGAGCCCATCCCCCCTCCACCATCACGACCACTGCCTGCAGACCCTCGAGTGGCCAAGGGCCTGGTCCCCAGGGCAGAGGCCAGCCCCAGTTCTGCAGCAGTATCCTCATTGATTGAGAAATTTGAAAGGTGAGTCTGGGGGACCCGGTGGGGGTGAGGGTGGGCCTGGGACAGGATGGACCGTGATAAGACAGGCCTCTTAGTCAAGCTCACAACCTGCCTCCATGTGTGTCCACTACCCACCTCAGAGAGCCTGTGATTGTCGCCTCGGATAGGCCAGCCCCTGGCCCCAGCCCAGGTCTCACAGAGCCAGCCATGTTGCCACAGCCACCCCTGCAGCCACCAGTGCCCCAGCTCCCTGAGGGTGAGGCCTCCCGCTGCCTGTTCCTGCTGGCTCCTGGGCCCCGGGATGGAGAGAAGGTGCCCAACCGAGACAGTGGCATTGACAGCATCAGCTCACCATCCAACAGCGAGGAGACCTGCTTCGTCAGTGATGACGGGCCCCCCAGCCACAGCCTCTGTCCCGGGCCCCCTGCCCTGGCCAGTGTCCCTGTTGCTTTGGCTGACCCCCACCGGCCCAGCTCCCAGGAGGTTGATAGTGACCTGGAGGAGGAAGACGAGGAGGAGGAGGAAGAGAAGGACAGAGAAATCCCAGTGCCTCCAATGGAGAGACAGGAGTCTGTGGAGGTACTGATCCCTATTGACTGAATGGCAGGACAGTGGGGAGAAACCAGGAGCCTGGCTGCTCCACTGGGTTCTTCCTCCATCTCAGTATTTCTCAATTGGTAGGAGCACGTTTCCACTTTAGATGTTGGGCTTTCCTAGTCCACTGGTACTGAATATGAGTAGCAAACCCCTGCCCCCACCCCATCGCTCTGACTCCCAAAATGACCGTGCACAATTCCAAAGCCCCACTTGGAAAATTGTTTTACCCTCATCAGAGAACCACTAGCTGGATGGCAGTTTTAACATCTTGAAGATGGCCATGTGGGTTGGGGATCTTTAAAGTCCTGCTCTAGCTGGAAAGTCCCATGACTCGGTAGCTGTGCAACATTGGACAAGTCTCTACTCCCCCACCACAAGCCTCAGTTTCCTTATTTGTGAAATGGAAAGTTTCTCATGTCCAAGAGCCTCCTTGACAGTGGCCTCTGGAGGCACGAGAGCTAGAACCCCACCCCACCCCAGGGACTTGAGGCTGTGGAGATGAAGGTGCTCAGCAGCGGGAGCCCCTTTCTGGGCCCTGACAGCCTAACACTGCTTCCAAAGACCTCTTTAGGTCACAGCCAGAATGCCTGCTCTGCCAGAAGAACCCAGCTCCAGTGTGGCAGCCAAGGCCAGGAACTCAGCAAATATGTGTCCAATGAATAAGCTACTGGGCCAACAGGCAATGAGTTGCATACATTTTTAGACTTTTATGTTTTCCTCCCACCCCAGGTACTCAGCAAGCTTTTGCTGACAGTAAAGTTAGTGGGTGAATAAATAACATTTGTAGTCTGCTATGTTTTATTTACAGTAAATCATTTAATTGTCTCAATTACAAATGAACTTAGGTCCTCTTATCGTCTATATATGTAGATGAGACTTAAATACAGAGCAGTCACAAAACTTATGCAAGCTAACAAATGGCAGAGGTAGGATTTGAACCCAGGAAGTCTGATTTCCCAACCCACACGCCTAACCACTGTACTATGCTAAATGACTAGAGTAGACAGCTGGGTAGAGCGTCCCAGTGAGGGAGTGCATGGCATGAGAATTGAGGGGCGGTCTTTATGATACACTGGGGAGTCAGGGATGAAGATGAGGGGTTTATGGGTCTAGGGATGGAAGGTAGGGTTATCTCCTGGTGGCATTAGGCTTAGAGTAGCATTTGAGCTATTCTGAGAATTCTGAGGGCTTAGGTGAGGGTTAGGGTACAAGAGGATAGATCAACAGTTGCCTTTTCTCCTTTCTAGTTGACCGTGCAACAGAAGGTGTTCCACATTGCCAATGAGCTCCTGCAAACTGAGAAGGCCTACGTTTCCAGGCTCCATCTCCTGGATCAGGTGAGTGGCCCTTCACAGGTCCCAGGCCCCTAGGACCTGGTAGGTGGGTGCCAATAAGAAAGCGATAGGGCCTGAGCTCAACCTTACCATTGGGGCCAGAATCAAGAGGTGGTAAGGCTCCTCTCTGACCTTGACCTCCATCCTGCCCCTGAATCCAACTCTGATTATGACCCCAAGCTTGACCTTTGTACCAACCCTTATTCCTAACCCTGGGAGGATACACCAGCCCTGACTGCAACCCTGACCCAGATCTTGACTTTGCCCCTGGCTGTGAACCAGACCTTGAACCTCATTCTAACCCTGACCCCCAAATCCACGAGAATCCATAAGGATTTTTGTTTTTTCTTTCCTGCCTGGTACACAGTAGGCACTCAAAAATATTTGCTAAATGCATTGATCTAATTCCAGCCTTCTATATGACCCTGAATCTAATTCTGACCTTGACCCTGATCCTGGCTTCTCATTGTCCCAGTGCTTACCTCCAGGTCCTAACCTTGGCAACCTGAAATCCAACCCCACATATAAGCTTAACTCCATTCATTCTCTTATCAGTCTCAAGACCATGCTGATCTTGAAGGTCCAAAGAGCTGCCCACAAATACTACCCTTACCTGCAAGCTACCCCTTCCCAGGCAAGCTCCAGCTGAGCTGAGCACTCCTCGTCTGCCCCATAGGTGTTCTGTGCCCGGCTGCTGGAAGAAGCTCGGAACCGCAGTTCTTTCCCGGCCGACGTTGTCCACGGCATCTTCTCTAACATCTGCTCCATCTATTGCTTCCACCAGCAGTTCCTGCTGCCTGAGCTAGAGAAGCGCATGGAGGAATGGTGAGGGGCCCCAGAACTAGACTGCCCACCATCCTGTGCATGTGCCTGCCAAGCCCAGGCCAGATGTGTACACGAGAGTTAATTCCTGCCGGCCCTCTCCTCTTACCACCTGTCACAAAAAGAACCAGGCCCAAGCTCTGCCTTCTGGGCCCTCCCAGTCTAATAGGAAGCATGGACCAAGATTTAGAAAATTACAACAGAATAGCAAGACCCTTAAGGGTATGAGGTTAAGAATCAAATTGGCTGGGTTCAAATTCTCACTCTGCCACTTGTATAATAGCTTTGTGATGTTAAGCAAGTTTCTTAAATTATTGTGCTTCAGTTTCCTCTTTCTGAAGTAAGTATAATAATAATAGCTTACTTTGTAGGCTTGTTTTAAGGATTACATGAGTCAATACATGTAGAGAGCTTAGAACAATACCCAGCATATAATAAGTACTCAATGAAGTGAGCTGTTGTTATTTTTTAAGACAATCCAGCTATTTTAATTTTTAATTTTTTTAAGATTTTTTTTTTGAGTGAAGGTGAGAGAAGAGTGAGAGAGAGAGAGAAGGGGGAGGGCACAGAGCAGTCTCTATAGTTGTACATCATTAGTTGTGATATGGTTTCATTCCACACAGGTAGATGTGGGGCTGCACATGGGTAGATATGGGGCTACATGGGGCAGAAAATGAACCTGGGGCCTTCTGCATGGGAGGCAAGAACCTTCACCCCCAGGGCTCAGTAGTTACCAATTGTGTTGAAGTTTAGCATATGGGTTTGCACAGGCTGGGGTCAGGAATCGAACCCCAGATCTCGTGGTGGCAAGGCACATGCTCAACTGCTGAGCTATCCTGGCATCCCCTGTTATTTTTTTTTAAAGATTTATTTTATTGTTTTTGACAGAGACAGAGAGAAGGGGAGGGCCCAGAGCAGTCTCCATAGTTGTATGTCATCAGTTTTCAACATGGTTTCATTCCACACAAGTAGGCAAGAGCCACACAGGGTGGGAGTCAGGAGGCATGCCCCCTCGAGCCAGGGGCCAAACTGGGAGGCAAGAACCAAACTGGGGGCCTCCTGCATGGGAAGTGTACCCCAGTTCAGCATATGGGTCCACACAGGCCAGGGCCAGGATTTGATCCTTGGTCCCCGGGTCTGCAAAGTGAGCTCTTAACCCATTGAGCCATCCCGGCTTCTCCTTGTTATTTTTTTTTATCAGTGCTATTAAAGAGCTGAGAATGGGGGGCTCTGGGAACTCAGAAAAATGGACCAAACCTAGTGTGGGAGTTAGAGAAGGATTCAGGAAGGAGCTGAGGCCTGGGGTAGAAGGGCAGGGTTGATAGGCAGTCTCCGGGCCTCCAGGCTCTCTTCCAATTGCCCATCCTTTCAAGTCTACAGTACCTGCTATAATGGTCTTCATGAATAATAATTAGACAATGTCACTTTCCTACTTAAAATGATCTCCACACTCCCCATACCCACACAATAAAGGTGTCCCCCTCACCAGACTGTGACAAGAGAAGGCTGGCATGAAGACACTTCCTATATCTCCCCCAAGTGACTATGACCCCTGAAGGCTGGACCAGGCTTTATCCTGTGTGCCCTCCAGTCAATTGAGAGTCCTGAGGGATATGATCAGGGCTGGTTACTTTGCTCCCCTGCCAGACAGTGACCCTATCGGGGCTCCACTAAATGTGAGTAATTTGTGTTCCTGGAATCACCCAGCACAAGAATGGGCACAGAATTAATAATCAGTGTATGAAGTGGCCCTTGCAGTTGAGGTCAGGGCAGGTATTCCAGGACATGTTCCTGGTGCTCAAGCAGGGCGGGGTTGGGGTGGGTGATAGCCAAGGCTGTGGTCTCAGATCCAGCTGAGCCTCTTGGCCTAATTGGCCTATAATATAAGCAGAATTTCCAAAGGAGCGTACTGGCTGAGCAGTACATTTCCAAGACTGAGATGAAAGTGATCTGCCTAGGGCTGGAGATCTATGGGGTGGGGAGGGGGTTTGGGGGACAAGGATCAACGGAACCATGTCAGCCCCTGCTTCCACCCCAGGGACCGCTATCCACGCATCGGAGACATCCTGCAGAAGCTGGCACCCTTCCTCAAGATGTATGGCGAGTATGTGAAGAACTTTGACCGGGCTGTGGAGCTGGTCAACACATGGACAGAGCGCTCCACCCAGTTTAAAGTGATCATCCATGAGGTGCAGGTAAGCATCAAAGCTGGATGGGGCAGACTTGGAGGAGAGGTCTACAGGGACCCATTGTGGGGTCTGTGGCCAGACCTGAGCCTTCTGCTTTTGCCTGTCACAGAAGGAGGAAGCCTGTGGCAACCTGACATTGCAGCACCACATGCTGGAGCCCGTGCAGCGCATCCCCCGCTATGAGCTGCTTCTCAAGGACTATCTGTTAAAGCTGCCCCATGGCTCCCCGGACAGCAAGGATGCCCAAAGTGAGTGTACACACCCATGCTCTGCCCTCCACCAAGACTTAACCCCAGGGTCAGCCTTCCATTGCTACATAGTTGAGATCCCAGAAAAGGATCTCCAAACTAAAAGGCCAACACAAGCTCTGGAGTGAGACCCCAGGATGAACCTCCAGGTTGAGATCTTTGTCTGAGGACCCAGATAGAACATTTGGGGTCCTCTAGTTTGAAGTTCCCAATTGGAATTGCCAGAGTTTGAAGGGCATGCCCAGAACGATCCCCTACAGGGAGCCACCGATTTCCTAGGCCGAGATCCCAAAGCTAACCCCTAGACTTGTTCTCAAATGAAGTCCTAAGTCCAAAGTGACATTGAGCTTGGACCCCCAGGGACGGAGCCACAAGGCTGAGCCCCTTAGGCCCAGCCCTCTTTACTGAATCTCCACAGCTGAGCTCCCTAGACTGAGAATTGTGTCATTGAACCCCTGATTTTCTGTCCTCCACATTTAGAGCTCCACTCTGACATCCACTACCCAGAATGAACCTCCCCAAAGAACCTCCAAGCGTTATCAGAGTCCCACAGTATCACCTCTCCAGATCTGGGCACCTCAGACCGAACCGCGTATTTTCTGCCTCCCAGATTTAGATCTCTAGGCTGAGATACCACCTCTTCAGACTGAGTCCTCACACACTGAACCACTAGAAAAAAGTGTTTAATTCTGGTTCTTCTAGTATGAGACCCACCCCACAGGGTCACATCCCAAAAAAGTGCTCCCCAGAGTTTCCCCATCTTTCCCCCAGATTGTTATTTCCATTCATTCCTTCATGAACATAACATTTACTGAGCACCTCGGTGTTCTGTGCATTGTCCTTGGTACAGGGGATATGGTGGTGAACAAGACAGACAAGGTCCTTGATCTCAGGGAGCATATATTCTAGTCCAGAAGATAGACAATACACAAAAGTATAGCAGGTCCTCAAATAACATTGTTTCCTTGAACATTGTTTCAAGAAGATTGATGAGATGCTATAGGAACTTAATTCTTACTTATATCAATTAGCCAATGGTAAAATTGGTTTTATTATGTGTTGTTTTGCCACAGTTCCAAGAACCAATTGACAACTTTAAGTGAGGACTTACTATAATAAATACACAGGGGAAGATTAGATAGATATTACGTGGAATTCAGAGAACGAAAGAATGATGTGACAGTGACTGGGGTGTGGGGGTGCTTCTCTAGATTGAGCGGCCTATCTGAATAGAAAATACTTGAATCAAACCTGAAATACAAGAAGAAGGGAGCCACGTGCAGATTGGAAAGGAGCATGTTCCAGGCCAAGGCAACAGCAGGTGCAGCATTCCAAAGGGGGAGGTTCAGGGAGAGGGTGGCAGCTTGCTTATCTCTGGACCAACAAGAGGGCCGGTGTGACCTGAGCATGGCAAGTGAGGGTAGAATGGTAGAAGTGGTGTTGGAGAGAGGAGCAAGACTTGGAAGGCAGAGATAAGTAGATGGATATTATTCTGAGTATGGTGGATAACCATGGGAAGGTTTTGATTGGGATTACTTAGGGACTGAGAGAGACGATACCAATTAGAAGCCTTTTGCAATAATTTCAGTGAGAAAAGTTGGCTTGGCTGAGGATGGTAGTAGTGACAGTGACAAATGGTTGGATTCAAGATATATTTATTATACAGTCGACCCTTGAACAACATGGGGGTTAGAGGTCCCACCCCTCCCCCATGCAATCGAAGATCTGTATATAACTTTTGACTTTCCCCAAACTTAATTACTAATAACCTAAAGAAAGAGAAAATACATTTATAGTATTTGTTGAAAAAAATCTACATGTAAGTGGACCTACATAGTTCATACTGTGCTGTTCAAGGGTCAACTGTATTTGGAAGTAGCACTGAAAGAACTTAATTAAGGTGGAATGGGTGTAGGTTTGGGGAGAAATAGTCGAGAATGACTTGTAGATTTATGGCTGGTGGTGATGGTTCCTGAGATGAGCTTTAGGAGTTTGATTTTGGACTTGTTCAAAATGAGGCAGTTAGATAGTTTAGAATCCCAGGAGGAGAGATCTGGATGTCACTGCCACATAAACAGTATGCACAGCTGAATATGAGGCTGGGTATGATCACCAAGGGAGTGAATGTAAATGGAAAAGAAAATAGGGCTGGGGATGCCGGGATAGCTCAAAAGTTTGAGTGCTTACCTTGTAACCATGAGGTCCAAGGATTGAATGCCAGCCCTAGCCCATGCAAACCCACATGCTGAACTGGGGCGCACCTCCTATGTGAAAGGCCCCCAGTTTAGTCCTGCCCCATGCAGCCCCACATCCACCTGTGTAGAATGAAACTATGTCACAACTAATGATGTATGATTGACACTTTTCTGGGCCCTTGCCCTTCTCTCTATCTCTATCTCTCTCTTAAACAATAAAAAGAAAAATCTAAAAAAATAAGAAAGAAAATGGGTCCAAGGACAAAGCTGAAGTAGGTTGAATCAGCAAAGGAGACTTAGAAGGAGCATCCCTTAAAGGTAGGTAAGCCAGGAAAGTGTGGGGTCCTAGAGGCCATAGTTGTATCCACTTCCCAACCTTAACCCCTTCTACCCTACCAGATGGAGTGCTTTTCTGCTAAGCCTGGACCTCTAGAAAAAGCTAGAACCCTACACAGTTGATAGTTGAACTCTACAGACAGGCATCTGCACACTGAGTACCATATTCCTCTCCCCAAATGAGAGCCCCCACTGAGGTGCCAAGATGGGCTACATAAACTAAAACTCTAAAAAAAAAACAAGACTTCCACACTGATTTTCATGGACTGACATCTCTAATTTGAGTCCTCCAGTTGAATCCAGTCTGAGATCTCAGTTACTGATTCCCCCACACTAGTTTTCCCAAACTAAGATCCCAAGATTGGGGCTCCAGAATGGTCTCCCCACCCTGAGCTCTGACAGTCAGGCTGTCAGCCTGAGGTCCCAGAGTGAGATTCCCCCAAAGGAGCCTCATGGTCTGATCTCCTTGGCCACTGTTCTATAGATGGGTATTGTTAAACAAAGCACCCTAAATTAACACCTCCATTTACTGTCCCTCAGACTGAGACTTCTAGCCTGATTTCAACAGACTGACTCTAGATCCATCCCACAGACTGACACCACTGAGCCCTCAGAATGAATTCCTAAACTTCCCCAGTGTAAACCCCAGAGGCAACCCTGAGATGGAGTTGCCCAGACTGAGCTCCAGAGACTCCAGACTGTGTTCTCCTTAGTGCAAGTCCCCCAAATTAAGCAACCCATGAGAAGCTCTAAGTCTGATCTTCCCAGTCTCAACTCTCAGACTGGCTTCCCCCAGCCTGAGCCCCCATTTTCTACCTCCCAGACTTAGATTTATGGATTGAGATTCCAAGGCTCAGTCCAGCAGATTGAGGTATCCTGATTGAGGCCCATATTGAGACCTGAGAAGGATACCTCAATGCCACTGGGGTCCCCGGAAGAAGCCTGTGTCATTTCTCCACTCAGAGCCCATGAATTCTACAGAATCATGTATCTACATTGAGCTTCCAGGATTGAGTTCTGCAATTTTACTTCCACACTGGATCCTTAGCATGATATTCTCAAACTGAAATTCTCCAAATTAGCTCCCTGGATTGGACCCTAAACATGAGCTGCCAGGATAAGCTCCCTAGACAAGGACCCAGATTGAGTCCCTTTTACCATGTATGTGTCCCTGGGCAGGCTGCTCAGTCTCTCAGCCTGTTTTCTGATGTGTAGAACAAGGATGATAATGATACCTACCTCATAGAGTTGTCTTGAGGGTAAAGCAGATAATCCAGGTAAATCTTTTAGCACAGTACCTTGCACATGGTAAAGGATTAATAAATGTTACTATTATTTTTTTATTGTTTCTGACAGAGACAGAAGGGGGAGGGCCCAGAGCAGTCTCCACAGCTGCACGCCATCAATGTTTTGACATGGTTCTGTTCCACAGAGGTGGGCGGGGGACCGTGCAGGGCAGGAACTGGGCTGGGGGCCTCCACTATGGGAGGCACGCCTCCCACCCTAGCCAGGGGCCAAACCTGGGGTCAAGAACTGAATTGGGGGCCTCATGCATGGGAAGCACACCCCAGCTCAGCACATGGGTCCAACTCAGGCTGGGGCTGGGATTCCATCCTTGGTCCCTGCCCACTGAGCCATCCCGGCTTCCCCAGCTGTTTTTTTTTTAATAACATTTTTATAAAGCTTTATTTTATTGTTCAAGAGACAGAGCAAAGGAGGAGGGCCCAGAGCAATCAACCTGCTGAGCTAGCCTAGCATCCCAAGCACAGGAACATTTTGACGTATATTCTTCCTGGTGTTTTTTATACACATATATTTGCAAAATCAAGATATTTCGGTATACACAACTTTGTATCCTTTCCTTTTCTTAAAATATCCTGAGCACAATTATCCAGATTATGAAAAACCATAAGTATTATTTGTAAAGGTTGTTTAGTAGAAACAGTATATGAATGAACATTAATTTATTTAACTGAATTCCTAGAGTTGGACATTTTTGTTTCCACTTTGACAGTGTTATAAACATCACTACAATCAGTGTATTGGTACATCATGTATTTTCTTGGTACAATTCCTATAATCAGAATTATTGAGACAAAGAATAGGATCATCTCTTTGTTTTGTTTTGTTTTTAAGATTTATTTTATTGTTTTGGGAGAAGGTAAGAGAGAGTGAGAGAAGCGGGGAGGGCCCAGAGCAGTCTCCATAGTTGTACATCATTAGTTGTGACATGGTTTCATTCCACACAGGTGGATGTGAGGCCATGCCAGGTGGGAACTGAATTGGGGGCCTCCCAATTGGGTGGCGAGAACCTTTGCCACCTAGCTATCCCAGAGGGTTACCAGTTGCACCACAGTTTAGCATATGGGTCTGCATAGGCCAGAGCCAGGAATAGAACCCCAGACCTCGCAATTGAGAGGCAAGCACTCAACTGCTGAGCTATCCCAGCATCCCCTTGTTGTTATTTTTAATTATAATAATCTTGTTAAGCTTGCATTTCATTGGCTGCCAACTGTTCCATGTGTTAGGATTCTGCTATTGTGACACTGAAACAGGTTCTAATTTTAAATGATGTTGCTATGGACATCTTTGAGGCTGGTGCTTTCTAGGATGGGGAGGATGTGGTGAGGCCAGGAGTTATTCAGGGAACAAAGAAGCCCCCAGGAGCTTCTTCTGTGCTAGGCCCCCATCTGACTTCCCACTCTGCCTACAGAGTCTCTGGAGCTGATAGCCACAGCAGCAGAGCACTCTAACGCTGCCATCCGCAAAATGG
>PVKE010004303.1:0-26714 GCA_004027555.1 Craseonycteris thonglongyai
GACGCCGTGTCCCCCCTCTAGCACAGGACAGATGCCGTGTCCCCCCTCTAGCACAGGACAGACACCGTGTCCCCCCTCTAGCACAGGACAGATGCCGTGTCCCTCCTCTAGCACAGGACAGACGCCGTGTCCCTCCTCTAGCACAGGACAGATGCCGTGTCCCTCCTCTAGCACAGGACAGGCAGGTGCAGAGACAGAACGTAGAGCAGAGCTTTCCAGGGCTGGGGAGGGGGAGAGAGAATGAACTGTTATGTAATGGGCACAAAGACGATGAAAAAGGTTTGGGTAAAGATAGTGGTGATAATCACAGCCACTGTGATGTACTGAACACCAAGTTGCACACTTACAGATGGTTAAAATGCTAAGTGCTGTGTTGTGTTTACTTTTCCACAATTAAAACTTCAAAAGTCATTGCCAACCGGCCCTGACCTCCTTGATCCGACAGAGGAGGAGGATCAGCAGGTGCTCAGGGAGCGGGGAGCAGGGAGCCACCACAGGGAGCCCTGACCCGCAGCGCCCGTGAGCGCTGTGGCCGGAACTGAAGCCGTGGGACAGAGCTCCTTCCTCGGTCACAGAACCCTCTGCTGTGGGACCCTGTGGGGGCCTGCACGTCCAGCAGCCCTGGAGCGCGATGGGCCGCCCTCCGCCCCACAGAAAACATTCCCATGGGCTCACCTTGGCGACCCGAGCAGCAGCCAGCTCCCTGGTGAGGGCTCCCAGGGCCTCACTGTTTCGGCCGCAGAGCACCAGCCTAGCGCCCGCAGCATAGAAGACTCGGGCGCATTCTGACGAAGGGGAGAGAGAAGCTTACGTCAGGCTGAGGAAATGCGCCACCTGCTTCCCCAGTGCAGTTCAAACGCACCCAGCGAGTGCTTCAGATCATGAGCTGGTCTCTACACTCGACACACGCGCATCAGCTGGCCATGGGCCGGGCGTCTCCACACTCGACACACACGCATCAGCCAAGCGTCTCCACACTCAACACATGCGCATCAGCCGGGTGTGGGCCGGGCGTCTCCACACTCGACATACACACATCAGCCGGGCGTCTCCACACTCGACACACGTGCATCAGCCAGGCGTGGGCCAGGCCCTCTCTATGCTGTGTGGCCTTTCTCCGCTCCGCCAGGAGCACCCTGGCTTCTCCACGGGAAGGGGCAGGGCTGCAGGCAGCTCTGGGCTCACACCCACATGGTTCCCCACCAGCCAGGACAGGGGCCTCTGAGTGCATCCTCCAAGTTGGGCATCCAGGTCCCAGCGAGGGGCTGAGAGCAGCCGTGCTAGGGCAGCACCATTGCACTAGCCTAGCACGGGCCCCACATCAATCCCGAGGTCAAGGAGGAGGGGCCGGGAGACACCAGAACCTGGGGGCTGGCCTGCAGGCGGAGCGGGGAGAAGGAGAGCACTGAGGTCTTGTCTCTTGCTTGCCCGGCCCCCAAACCTGTCCTAATGAGACACTCAGTGCCCTGAAAGCTCACAGCTACGGAAGCCAGGGTAGCCCAGTGGCCGTAGGAGTGGACTGGACTTCCTACGTTCACTCCAGCTTTGAAGTTGTGAACTACCTGTTCCTACTTCTAGGGCCGGAGGGGACACATATGGGGTCCTGTCCCTAAGACGTTACCTGGGGCAGGACCGGAGCTGAGCAATTTGGAATTCAGGGGATAGTTGACAAATATAAAGTACAACAAAACAAAACATACACCACAAACATAACATAAACATAATGTGACATAATATAACAAACGGAACGTAGAGTAACACAATGTAGCACAGCTCGGTTTTCCCTGATCACATTTCCTATCGCTCCCACAGCCTCGGTGTCTGAGAGAGGAAATGTGGATGATGAGCGCTGTTCTCAAATGTCCACGAGCTGCAGTACCTGCCCCTCCACACCTTTCCACTTCAGCCAATTCTCAAATGCTTCTCCAGACTAAACAGACATTTCCCTCTGAGAGTCAGAGAAGCAGCTGCTTACTGTCCATTTATAGTACCTGAGGGACGTCAGGGACCGACTGTGGCAAAGGGCCCAGTGACAGCTGCCCCACACAGGCCTGGATGTCTAGTGACAGGCCCAGGGTTCACCCCCGAGACCTCACCCTGTCACGGGGGCCCACAACACACCCAGCTCCCAAAGCCTTCCCAGATCCCCCGGGACCCTGCAGACCAGGCCCCTGGGCCCGAGGTCCCGCCACAGCCCTGGCCCAGCTGTAAGGCCCCCTTGCCCCCTCCCCTGGCCAGCTCCCCTCAGGGACAGGACAGGTGTGGGCCTGGAAGCTGGCCTTGCACTTTCTGGCTAAAAAGTCCCAAATCTGAGCTGTAAGAACTCCGTGGCACAATGCACGAGCCAACACGTGCAAACCGCCCCTTCCCAGGCCTGACTGGACCAGCCTGTGCCGCCCCCACCCGACCGTGGACGCCCCAAGGGGCTGGGCCGTCTCCTGTCTATCCCAGCGCCTGGCCTGGAGCCTGGCGTGTGGGAGCTCCCACATCGGCACTGGCTACACCAGCACCAACCAGAGGACGTAGCCGTGGGGTCCCCCAGTGAAGGGCACCCCTCAGCTCGAGGGCGGGTGAGGGATGGGGTGGTGAGGTGTAGAGGCGGCCGACTCCAGGTCGTGCCTGCACCTGCTGCTGCATCTGCAGGACGGGGTAGCTCCCCTCTAACCGCCTGGTCCTACGGCTCATCTAAGGTTAAGTTCGTGTAAGACAGAGTGACCGGAGATTTAGTTTCGTGCCCACGGTAGTCCTCCGAAATGGGAGGCTCTAAGAAGTGACCAAAGTAGGCAGCTTTCTTACCTCCTAGAATAAACAATAAATTTGTGAGCGATCGACAAGACAAAGGGGTTCAGGCTTTGGAGGAGTAACAGCCTGCGTGACCGTGAACTCCCCATGTCTGATGATCAGGGTTCTTTGCCTCCTGGTGGAGGGAGGGCACCTGTCCCATGGGAGGACTGTTTCCTGCTTTCAGGAGACACAGGAGGGTCAGAATGTGTTTCTCGTGCTGGCCATTTAAGTAACTTTAATTCAAAATAATCAGTATGCCGAAGTCGCATATTTTGGGATACCCACATTGTTCCCCTTCACTGCCACTGTTAACATACGTGATGGCCGCGCTCCAAACTCACGTGTAAGGGGGGCAGCTGGAGGCGTGGCCCGGGGGCGGCGGGAGGGGCAGGGGCCATCGGGGCCATGCACCCAGGTGCTGGCGGCACTCAGGACAAGGCTGCCTGGTCTGGTCCTGACAGAGGCCTTCACATGAGAGCCCCCTCTCAGCCACCAGCTGGAGCTGCACAAAGCTGCCCCTGGGATGGAGCTGGGCCTCCCCCACAGACACAGACGGCGGGGGCCCCTGTTCAGGGCCTTGCAGCTCTCATTTCTCCCCACTGGGCCCAGGGCAGCGACGTAGGCTTCTTCCCAAGCCACCTGCCCCGGGGTCCCTGAGCAGGGCCCCAGCCCAGCCCCCCGCCCTGCCCAGCAGCAGGGGCAGGACCCACCTCGCCCCAGCCCCGAGGTGGCTCCCGTGACGACCACCACGGCGCCCTGCAGGCAGGCCCGTGTGCGCAGGCGCTGCAGCACCTTCCACAGGCTGAAGACCCCCACGCAGCCCAGCAGCAGGGGCAGCACGCCCGTCCAGCTGATCAAGTCCATGGCCCTCGGCTTCAGCAGGTTCCTGCACAAATCAAAACCAGCACATCAGTGACAGGACGGGACAGCCCAAGACACCTGCCCACCCTCCGCCCCTGCTCGGCTGTGGACCCCAGGCACGAACCCCAGGCGCAGGCCCCAGACGCGGACCCAGACAATCCCAGACGCGGGCCCCAGGCGCGGACCCCAGGCGCCTCCTGTGCGGCTGCAGCGCAGAGCCCAGCAGGCATCTGTCCAGGCCCCGCTCTGCATGGACACGAGGCGCAGGCGCAGGACACCTCTCAGGTGCGTGGCGGCCCTCCCTCCACGGGCCAAGGCAGCACCCAGTGAACATCACAAAGGCTCTAGTGTGTCTGTGCTCACTGGACCCTCCTCTGGGCACCTGTTCTGAGGCACTTAACACATTGCGTACGGATCACGAGAATCTTCGTTTTTTCTAAGCCATGCATTAAGGACGGGTAACGAGAATTCTCGTTTTTACACTTGACCTTTTATTTTTTGCAAGATTTATTTAATTAATGAGGTTTGATTGATATATAACGAGCAAATATTATCGATGGATAAATTTACGTAAGTACAAAAAATTTCATTGAAAAGTTATAAATAATATGGAAGCAATAGCATTTTAAAGAGAAGAGTTCATTTCAACGTGGTCTCATTTAAATACCTGCCGGAACAGAGGGGTATGAGGGTTTTAAACCCTGCCGTACGCAACGTGTTAAGTAACATCCATCATCATTTTCAATTCCTGGGTATTTGTGACACTAGAAAATTGTTTCTTTTTAAAGAAGGGAAAAGGAAAACTGTATCAATCCTACACTCCTCCTCCTTGAGCAGATGAATATTTCTGGTGGTGTCTGCGAAGAGCCACAGGCCTTGTGGACATGCAAGGGGAATCCCACGCAGGCGCCGACAGCGTGCTCTCACCTGCAGCACCACTGAGCACAGGCAGCCACACGCGTGCAGTCGGTTCTTAGGAAACACCCCTTTCCCCACAACTGCCTCGAATCCCACACTCCTCCACACCTCCCCGATTCCTCCTCGTGTGCCCAGAGCCACGGCTAAGAGGGCACTCAGGGCTGGAGGAAGTGGGAGCATGCAGGGAGGAGCAGCACCAGGTCCGTCCAGTTTCTTTGAAAGAAGCACCTGGGGAGGCCGGGATGGCTCAGTGGGTTAAGTGCTCACTTTGCAGCCCCCGGGACAGAGGATCGAATCTCAGCCCCAGCCCGTGTGGACCCACACGCTGAACTGGGGAGTGCCCCCAGTTCAGTTCTCACCGGGGTGAGACCCGGCCCAGTTCCTGCCCTGTGGAGCCCCGCCCACCTGTGGAATGAAACTATGTGGAAAAAACAATGAGGCACAACTATGGAGACTGTTCTGGGCCCTCCCCCTTCTCCCTGTCTCTGTATATCTCTCTGTGAAAAACAATAAAAATAAATCTTAAAAAAAAAGAAAGAAAGCAAGCAGCACCTAAGAGGCCCCTTGACAGGAGGCCAGAGCCTGTTGCAGGAAGGCCCACACAGCCCGCCTGCAGGACTGTGGTTCTGTGAACACGAGATGTCTCTTCGGGAGAAGATGCTGGAAACCAAGGGCAGACGTGCAAAGCAGCCTGAAGCGTCCGATTACTCATCAGGTTGGGTGTTAACTACGCAAACCCTCACTCACCCACTGAACATGCCATCACTACAACGTCCGCAAGTTAAAAAAGTTTTCTGCTTCCTTTCCCAAGACAGTAGCAACTCTGACCTGCTGAACCCTGAAGTTCAGGTCCAGGCCGAGCTGTTCCAACCACAACTAAACTGTCCCGTGACAAAAGGGTTCAGGTCTAGCTTGAACTGTCAACCAGTTTAATATTTAGTTTACTTTTCACCCACCTTTCCAAACACACCTAACATTCTCATTTACCATAAAAAGTCACACATGTTCTTGGACAAACATCTGTAAAAATGACCATTTCCCATCAATCTCCACGTAATCCTAAGGGGGAGTATTTCCCATCACCCACATGTGCCAAGGCGGCAGCTATATGAACTGGTAATCACAGTGCTTTCCAAAGTGTCTGGCCCTTTCCTGGGGTCTGACGGCACCGTCCTAGGCCCACAACAGGAAGCTCAGTCCAGGCACTGGGACCGCCAAGCCAGGCTGGATCCCAGGGCAGGTGCTGGGCCCTAGACCCTTAGACTGGCACCTGGGAAGTACTCAGAAATCTGGCTGATAGCACAGACCAGCACCTCTCCATCCCATGGGTCTGTGGGTGCTGCTGGGTGGTCTGTACAGGGCCCCCAACCCCTGAAAACTGGCAGGTGCACAAGGGCTTCCTGGGGGCAGGAGGAGTGACTGCTAGGAGGCAGGAATGGTTCCCGGTTCGCTGGTGTGGCGTCACCAGAACATAATGACGACTGATAGAAAACACAGTCGGCCCAAGGTAGTTACAGCTGAGAGCTTCTACGTAATAAACTTGAGTTGGGAGGGGGCCTTCTGACCCGGCAGGATGGCTGTTTAGGAAGCGCTTTCTCCACAAGTGCAATCCCAGATTCTTACAGCAGGCAGGTCCCCAAGCAGACCACCCTGGTCAGCCCTGGACCACCTGGGGCTGCCCCTGCCTAGGATGACCAACAGGAGAGTGGGCTCAGCTCGAGGCTGCAGCCCACAGCTCCATTAGCTCAGCCGGGTGGAAGCAACTCTCACATTCCTTCAGACCAGAGGCGCGGGCCTGCTCGGCTTAGACCAGTCACTGGGGCTGAGCCAAATTCCCCTGAAGGCTAGTGGGGGCAGGGGTGGGGGAGGAGAAGAACCACACTCAGCCTGCTGCCCCCCGCACTGCAGGGTCTCCAGAGGCCGCACTGCAGGGGCTCCAGAGGCCATCTGGGAGATACAAACTCACTGCAGCAGGTGACCGCAGTGCAGGGCTCACAAGGACGAGCCCTCGAGCCAGCCAGGCTGGACTCCCATCCTGGGTCAGCAGCTCTGCACCCCAGAACCTCATCTCATCAACAATCACTGAGGCCAGCACAGCAAGAAAAGAGCAGACAGGTGCCGAAATCTCCCGTCTACCGCTTTCCACGCCCAGGGAGCAGGATGAAGATAAACCCACCCAGCCAGGCTCCCCACTGGGAGACAATCAAAGCTCTTAGTAGGCTGCATCTTCGTGCACCCATTTCAAACCCATGCCAACAAAGTCTGACATGAACTACACACCGTCTGGCATGCGTCTGGGATTCCTTGAGCACCTGACACACCAGTGCACGCCAGCCTTGATCTCCTGGCCCTGGGGACCACTTTGCCCCCGGCAAACACGGCACCAGGTTACTGAGGTCCATCCGAGGCCCAGGCAGCGTTCTGTGGGGAGAGCACCCCTGTATTCCATCGGGCGCATCATCACAGAACCAGAATGCAAAGCAAACTAGCAGTCAGCAGCTGGCCAACTCAGGACGGTGATGGCAGCAAAGACTCCAGAGCGAGCCATTCATCTGAGAGAATCAGGCTCAATTTCAGTGTAGCTCTCCTGACCAAAGGACGCTGCTCAGATTGGCAAGCCCACCTCTCTCCAGCAGTTTTTCAAATTCTCACGTACCTCCCGAGCATGCACTCTGAGTGCACGCAGCCACAGCTCTGGGCCGCTGGGCCTCCCTGGGCTGACAGCTGTGTGAACTCCGTCCTGTCTCACCCTGAGCAGTCGGTGTGGCCCCAAGCCAGACACACGGATAACTCAGCCACAGCCTCGTTGTGGGGCCTGGGGGCCTGCAAGCAAAGTGCCAGGAACTGTGTCTGGCTTGCCGCTCCAGACTAGAAAGCGTGTCTCCAGAGGAAAGCGCGTTCCGAGGCCTGCTTTCTCTGATGATGGCACGCAAGGACTTTCATATGTTCATAAATTTTGCATTTTACATCAAAATGCTTTTATAACTGTTAGTTTCAAATTTAACTGGGAAGTTAGGATGGATGGCATAAAAATGGAGGGAAAACCATTTTGCTCGTGATTTCCAGCACTTGTAGATCGGCTTGTAGAAGGAAGGGACGGAGTTGGTCCAGCACCACCGTGAGCTACCGTGGAAAGCAGGACAGGTACACGGAGAGAGAGAGATGAGAAGTGGGTCAAAAAAGGAAGAAGGTGAGGCGGCTCCCCTCGAACAGAAACTGCAGGTCACACGTGGTCCAGAAGTACAGTGCCCGGCCTGACGCACGGCACTCGCATGCACGGCACTCGCACGCTCGGCCACGCTCTTAACTGACAGGGATGCGCCTTGAAGCAGGACCTCACGCCATGAGCCACACCCACTGTGAGGAGTTAGATTCCCACGTCCACAGACAGAGCCCATCTGCTTGTATTTTCACGTGTAGACCTAAGTTAGAAGAGTGCAAAGGTTGCAGAGCTGACTCCGAGTGGTGAGCACAGAATGCAACACATGGACGATGTAATGCAGAATTATACACCTGGAATCTATGTAATTTTTACTGACCAGTGTCACCCCAATAAATTTTTTTTTTTTTTTTTAATATTTATTTATTTATTTTTATTGTTTTTTGACAGAGAGAGAGAGAGATACAGAGACAGAGAGAGAACTGAACCGGGGGAGCTCCCAGTTCAGCATATGGTTCCGCACGGGCCGGGGTCGGGATTCGATCCCTGGTCCCCGGCGCTGCAAAGTGAGCGCTTAACCCACTGAGCCATCCCGGCTTCCCCCCAATAAATTTTTTAATAATAAAAAAGTATAAAGGAAAAAAGTCCCTTCACAGGCAAGTGTTGCTGGAGCCTGGTGCAGCCAGAAAGTTCACGGGTTCTCAGCGTGGCTTCAGAATTCAGCTGTTCCCCCACTTCCCATGGAGAGTTCTTTAAAAGGGCTTTCAGAACCTCAAACTAGAAACAAGACTATCACCATGAAATGAATTTAGCAGAAATACTGCCTTTTATGCCAACTATTTCATTCCTCATCCTGTGACCAAAATTCTGCCTTACATTTCATGGGCAGAATCTGTCCCTAAGATTCCTGTCTTCTCTCAAGCAATATAACAAATAAAAACAGATTGTTGGAATGTACTTAGAAATCACAGAACTCAAACCACTGAAAGCCGCATCTGAAAGCGAGAGGACGGATCTGAAAACCCTTGATTTCAGGTCTATAAGGAGGAGGAGCCGTGAAATAGTGTGCCAGGCTACACACAGGAGACCAGGCTAAAGGGCAGCGCGGGGACCAGCTGGAAGGCAGGATGCAAAAATCATGGGGCCGGGAGCAGCTCAAGGCCAGTCAGGATCCCATTTCCACACACGACACCCACACTCACATTTCACAGCTGACGGCCAGCCTCCAGCAGTTGGTCTAGTCAAGGTCGTGGCCCATGTCTGAAATATGCCTGAAAATGAGCACCTATTTGCAGAATGAGCACAGTGAAGCTGCCCTTTCCCACATGCAGCGTCCGAGAAGCAGCCCCGAGGCCACCCTCTCCACCCGCCAGGGGCAGCTGCTGGTTCATGGCAGGTCCTGGCTCAGCGTCCCCTCTGGTCTTCTGACGGGGGCAGGGGACTTAGACCAGAGGCCAGAGGACTTCATGTCAGCAGGCCCTCCCTGGAAGGCTGGACAAGCCACAGGTCAGTGGCCTGCAGGTTGTGCTTTGGGATGCCGGCTAGGGCCCCCAGTTTAAAGGGGGGCAGGCTGGCATCAGCACAGGTAAAGCCAAGAGGAAGGCTGGAGAGCACTTCAGACCAGGCCCAAGTGCTGATGCGATGCCACTCTCCAGAGGCGCTGAGCACACCCCACACGCAGCCCCCGCAGAGGTGGCGGGACGGGCGGCCCCCGGCACACACAGCTCCAGACACCACTGAGTGAGCCAAAGTCTTAGCTCAGCTTTCAAAAGCAGCACTCACAATTAATTGTAAACCAGAATTCTCCTCAAAAAATAGAAAAACAGAAAAAGAACCAAACCAGCACTAGTGTATATAGCTACCTAGACATCTTGACTCAAAATTCTGAGTCTCACGAGCTTTATAAAATGAATTTGCATTAGAAGATGTCAGACCAATGTCACCTTCTTCCCTGGGAAACACAGAGGCCCAGGCCCCTGGACAGAAACCGGACAGGGCACTCGTTGTAGGGAAGGAGAAAAGGCAGCAGCAGCACTGGGAGCTGAGTTCAAGTCCACCTGTCAGGCACCTGCTGTGTGATGTGGGCAAATCTACTCGCTCTCTGCAACACGCCCTAAATCTCAAAACGGGGATGACTATCCCGGTAAGAAAACACACGGGAAGCCCTCTGCACATGCTAGGATCCTAACCAGTGTGCTGCTGACTCACAAACCAGCTGAGAACGGTAATTCCCAAAGGACTGAAGAAATCAAAGCAGCAGGGCCCAGCTGGCAGCTTGCAGGGCTATTCAGGTTTGAGTGTGCTTGGTGAAGACCCCGAGCTCACCACTTTGTATCCACACCTCAGATACCACGGGACGCCACTGCTCATGGGCTCAAGCACTTACCCAGCGCCATCTAGTAGCACACACTGGGCTGGGGCTGGGGTGTACGTGGATGGACGAGGACACGTGGTTTCTGACCTGACAGCTCACACCCTAGACAGGGAGACGGACAATAAGTGAAGAGACACAAAAATTAAGTGCTTATAACTGTGACAATGAAAGAGACAATCGTGACACCACAGAGTAGTGGCCGGTCTACCTCACCTGAAGCTTTAATTCAGAGTCAAAACCATTCAAACCACTGTACTGCCCAACACACAACCAGGCCCAGGGGCAGCTGCTGGTTTGACTCCTGAGTTTCCGATCATCACCTAACAAGTTACGCATCATAACAGCAACACGACAGACAAGGTGCCAGTTGCAAACGTGAACCCAGGAACCCAGTGTATCTAAAGGACCCACTAGAGCTCAGACCAGAGTATCTGACAGAAATGGAGAACAGACATCAGTGTCAGGAACGTAATAAAACAGTGACTCACGGTATTTATATTTCAGGTTGGGCGCAATTACCCACCACATCTGCTCTATTTGACAAACATTCATTGAGCACCTGCGTCAGGCTCTGAGGCGCCATGAACACAACAGGAAATAAATCACTGTCCTCAAGGGCCTGACATAGTGACCAGAGACACCATAAAAAAGACAAAGTGGGTAGGGCCGGGGAGGCACCAGCTGCCGCGCGGGGAGGAGGCCGAGGCCGCAGCTCGAGGGAGGCCCCGGCCCCTCAGCGCCTGTGTCTGGCAGAGCCGGTGAGAGACGAAGAGACAATCCTTCCCTGCCGCCGGGATAATCAAGAGTTTTGGCCGGACCTTTGAGCACACACCGAGATAGTGAGGAGTTAGACGCAAAGCACAGACTATGGCGCTGAAACGGATTAATAAGGAACTTAGTGATTTGGCCCGTGACCCTCCAGCACAATGTTCCACAGGTCCAGTTGGGGATGATATGTTTCATTGGCAAGCCACAATTATGGGACCTAATGACAGCCCATATCAAGGTGGTGTATTCTTTTTGACAATTCATTTTCCTACAGACTATCCCTTCAAACCACCTAAGGTTGCATTTACAACAAGAATTTATCATCCAAATATTAACAGTAATGGCAGCATTTGTCTCGATATTCTAAGATCACAATGGTCTCCTGCTTTAACTATTTCTAAAGTTCTTTTATCCATTTGTTCACTGCTATGTGATCCAAACCCAGATGACCCCCTAGTGCCAGAGATTGCACGGATCTATAAAACAGACAGAGATAAGTACAACAGAATATCTCGGGAATGGACTCAGAAGTATGCCATGTGATGCTACCTTAAAGTCAGAATAACCGCATTATAGCTGGAATAAACTTTAAATTACTGTTAAAAAAAAAAAAAAAAAAAAAAAAAAAAAAAGACAAAGTGCACTTCGGGAGGGTCCTGGGAAGGCAGAGGAGGAGGAGGCACTAGGTGTGTGTCTCCCCACCTGGACCACAGCAGCGCTGGCAGAACCTCTCTGCCTCCAGGACTGAGTCAGGGCGGCTTGTGAATCCTGGGAGGCACGGGCGGTAAACTGTGGCCGATTTCAGTCACTTTCATCCCGGAGCACAAGAGTCCCCGATGGCCCCGTCCAGGGCCAAGCCTGTCCCCAGATCCTGGAGCAACCTGCAAACAGCTTCAGGGGAAGAGTGTGGGCAAGAAGCACCCAGCCCTCCAAATACTGGGGGTCTGTGCTCCAACTGTTGACTGCTTCTTATCACAGAGATGCAGACAAAGAAGCTGGCAGCCATTGTCACTGCCCATCACTGCTGCAAGCCCGGCCCCCTCCTGCTGAAGCAACGTCCAGGGTACTTAAAGGGCCAACGTCCTGTTAGCTTCCCTTCATTTTTCTCTTGTGCCCTATTTGGGGCCAGTAAAAGGTAGAACATTCAAAAGCAACTACCTAAGTGTTGGAGAAAACTGGAAGTGACCATGCATGCCCAGGGAAACTCACAGGCTGAGAAAAGACCTGAGAACTTGAGTTAATGTACCATGCTGATGATCACCAACAGAGAGAGGGTACAACCATCAGAAACAACAAACATGGACATTAACAAGACCCAACAAGCGCTTGGGAACGGAAAACATCAGATTTCCAGAGTCACCACATTATTAGATTCAAATGTCCAGTTTTCAACAAATAATCAAAAAGCGTGCAAAGAAACAGAAAAGTATGGCCCAAAGGAAAAATAAACCAACAGCAATTATCCTTGAAAAAGAGCTAAAAGCAGACAGTGTCTGAAGATACTCAAGAAACTAAAAGAAGATATATACAAAGTCAAGAAATTTATGTACAAAGAAAAAAAAAGCGGGGGGGGGGGGAATACCCATAATGAGAAAGAAAG
The DNA here is from genome assembly GCA_004027555.1 of Craseonycteris thonglongyai. NCBI lineage: Eukaryota > Metazoa > Chordata > Mammalia > Chiroptera > Craseonycteridae > Craseonycteris > Craseonycteris thonglongyai. Next base: position 12,466 of record PVKE010004303.1, read on the forward strand.
CCTAAAAGAAACCAAAAAGAAACACTGGAACTGAAAAGTACAAGAACTGAAATGAAAAATATCCTAGAGGGATTCAAAGGCAGAATCGAGCAAGCAGAAAGAATCAGTGAGCTTAAAGATAGGACAATAGCAATTACTGACTGTAAGGAAGAGGGCGGGGGTGCCAAAACCTGAAGAAAAGCAAACATTACATAAGGGGCAAACCAGCACAGGTCTCTGTTGAGTCTCAAAGCGGGAAAGGGAAGCAGCAGAGAGAATATCTGAAGGAATAGCAGCTGAAAACTTCCCAAATCTGATGAGGCATGACATAAATATCTAAGAAACTGAATGAACTGCAGGTAAAATGGATACAAAGAGACCCACACTGAGACATTTTATAGTCACTCTTTGTAAAGGCAAAGAGCAAGAATCCTGAAAGCTGTGAGAGAAGAGGGTCGTCACATACAAGAGGTCCTCAGTAAGACGACTTGTCGACCCCAGGAAAGGATGTACCTGATGAGAAGGGCTCCTGGTGGCTGACTGGGCTCAAACTGAAAACCAGAGCCCAGCAGCCATGGCTAATCAGGGGCCTCTCACGCAAGCTGCACTTCTGGGAAAAGGCTGCTCCTTGCACTGTGGTCTTGTTGGCTGAGCCAACCCTTTATAAAGGAGTTCCTAGAATCCTATTTCAACCAATGGGACTGAGATTTTCCCTGTCCAATTGCAGTTGTGCAGCTCTATCCTCATTAGCATATCCAACAACTAATTAAGAGCTGCTGCATTCTGACCGATCAGGACAGTGAGGATTTGGAGCCTTCATATGCATGATAACAAACCAATCAGGACTGCAGAGATGACTTCTCCCTATGAGTTAGCTCCCCTCTGGCTCAGGAAGTGCATTTTCAGTTTCCACTAAAGACTGTTTCCCTGGCCAGAGGTGTCTCGCTGGACAGGAGCAGAGTTGTAACTGCAGGGCCACCTGCTCTGGGCTGTTTCACAGCCGTGCTGTATCACAGTCAAGCTGTTTGCACTGGATGAAGTCACTATCCCCTCATCGCACCCCACATTGGGACTCCTGTAGGCAATGAATTGATGACAAGAACTTGGTTCACACTAAACAGATTTCTCATCACAAACTCTGAAGGTTAGAAAGCAATGAATGGGCTGATATTTAAAAAGGGCTAAAATTAAAAAAAAAAATTTAAAAACCATCATACAAGAATCCTTTATTTGGAAAAAAAAAAAAAAAAGGACCTTCAAAAGTGAGGGAGACATATGCTGAACTGCAGAGCAACTGGTAACCACTCAGATGGCTCAGCGGTGAAGGTTCCCACATGGGAGGCAGGAACCTTCACCACCAAGCCATCCCAGTGGTTACCAGCTGCACCACAGTTCAGCATATGGGTTTGCATGGGCTAAGGCTGGGATTTGATCTCTGAATCTCATGGTTACAATGCAAGCGCTCAACTTGTTGAGCTATCCTGGCATCCCCCAGAGTTTACTTTTTTTTAAGATTTATTTTTATTGTTTTTGACAGAGACAGAGAGAAGGGGGAGGGCCCAGTGCAGTCTCCATAGTTGTACGTCATCAGTTTTCAACATAGTTTTATTCCACACAGGTGGGTGGGGGCCACGTAGGGTGGGAACTAGGCTGGGGGCCTCCCCCACGGGAAGCTCACCCAGTTCAGCATATGGGTCCGAATGGACTGGAGCCAGGATTTGATCCTCGATCCCTGGGGCTACAAAGCAAGTGATTAACCTGCTGAGCCATCCCAGCTTTCCCTAGAGTTTACTTTTCGAATGGTGAGTTCTAGAGACAGGCAGTGATGATAGTGACACATTATGATTAGATTTTGTTTTTTTGTTTTTTAATATATTTTTATTTATTTATTTATTTTGACAGACAGAGAGAGAGAGATACAGAGACAGAGAGAGAACTGAACTGGGGGAGCTCCCAGTTCAGCATATGGTTCTGCACGGGTCGGGGCCAGGATTCGATCCTCGGTCCCTGGGGCTGCAAAGTGAGCGCTTAACCCACTGAGCCATCCCGGCTTCCCCTGTTTTTCTTTTTGATTATATTTCATACCACTAAATTGCATGCGTAAAAACAGTTACGATGGTAAATTTTATGTATATTTTATCACACTGACAAACTTTGTCATTCACAAAGGATTAAACAATAAATGCTGTCTCTTTTCAAGTAGGATCATGGTTGAGATCAGATAATTTTGAATTCTAACAAGTTACTGTTTGGATAAACCACCTGCTAAGCAGATGCTGTATCGCTTTTAGACAATCTGCCTCATTGTACTTTATTTGGGATGATGGGTCACCCTGAATTCCAAGTTATTTTTAGATCTGAAAAACATTGTGAAATTTAACTGGGAAATGGCCTGTACCCTGACATAGTTTTATAATGCTCCTACTCAAAGATTATAATGCTCAGACTTCAATGCCAGAAAACATGTAGGAAGGAATGTCACATATGGGAAGGACTAGAGAAAGAAAGCATAATATCCTAAGTGTGTTTTTCCACTGCCAACTTCTAAGCTTTCATTTAAAAATAGCCTAGCAAGGGCCCTATCACTTTATTTTCCCAGTGTCCTAACATGGAGCTCCCTGAGGACACAGCTATGTCTTGTCAGGACAGGCCCACAGTAAGCAGCTGACCCATCTATTTATTTCACCCAGAGTTAGCAGATGTCCCATGTTCCCTCATATGTAATTTCCCCCCATTTCTCTCTCGGAGCCTTTTCATTTTTTTTAAAAAAAGACGTGACAATTTTCAGAGTCTACATTAAAAGAAAAAATAGGGGAAGCCAGGATGGCTCAGTGGGTTAAGCGCTCACTTTGCAGCGCCAGGGACCGAGGATCGAATCCTGGCCTCAGCCTGTGTGGACCCATGTGCTGAACTGGGGAGTTCTCCCAGTTTAGTTCTCTCTCTGTCTCTGTATCTCTCTCTCTCTCTCTCTGTCAAAAACAATTTAAAAAAACCAACAAAACACTTTATTGGGGAAGCCAGATGGCTCAGTGGGTTGAGCGCTCACTTTGCAGTGCCGAGGACCGGGGATCGAGTCCCAGCCCCTGCCCGTGCAGACCCATGTGCTGGGCTGGGGAGTGCCCCCAGTTCAGTTCTCTCTCTGTCTCTGTGTGTGTGCGTGTGCGTGTCTCTCTCTCTGTCAAAAACAATAATAAATAAATCTTAAAAAAAGAAAAAGAAAAAATACCTTAAATCGAAAATGTCTTTTATACATTCACCATATTTATTGTCACAGTGTAATAGCATACAGGCTATCTTTTCAACCTGCATTTTTTAAGATTTATTTTATTGTTTGAGAGGAGGAAGGGGGAGAGAGAGTGAAGGGAGAGGGCCTAGGGCAGTCAGTCTCCATAGTTGTACGTCATTAGTTGTGACATGGTTTCATTCCGCACAGGTGGATGTGGGGCTGTGCAGGGTTCAGCATAGGGGTTTGCACAGGCCAAGGCTGGGATTCAATCCCCAGACCTCGTGGTTGCAAGGCAAGTGCTCAACCTTCTGAGCTATCCCAGCATCCCTTAAAACCGCATTTAAACTAGAAAGTTAATATACATTGTTACATAACCAAGCATTTTTCCTGGTCATATAAGCATTAATAAGCTTAGCGACAGAATGAAGGTAAAAGCAAACAAATTTTTAAAATCAAATTTGTAAGCCAGGAATGACAGATCTTCAGTGTCTTTCCTTCCAATGTGGCAGGACGCTGGCGGCTGCTGACACTGGGTAGTGGGCACACAGAGGTCCACTGTACTATTCTACTTCTGTGCATCTTTACACATTTCTAAAGAAATCCTCCTTTATGCTCAACCTTGCTAAAATTAGGTTGGAAAAGCAAATAATTAAGCAAAAAGTGTCAACCTTATAAAATAAAATTAGCAAATAAATACCCCAACTAGGACAAAACCAACTGGCCAACGCCAAGTTCCAGGGGCATCCACAACATAGAGGGCAGCACGGTGGGTGGGGACTTGATCTGGACCCTCATGGGACCTGAGACCAGGGGATAGCAGAGTAAGTCACCAGGTTTTCCAGGCCGCACTTCCTGACCTGTTTGATGAACATGTGGGCTCAGAGCCACCTTGCTCTCTGTGGCCCAGTCACTACCTGCCTTAGAAGCACCTGTGAAAACTAGCTCGAGACCTATTTCAAATCGTTACGTTTCCTTCCAGAAGCACAGGGGATTTTTCTCCAATAGACATCGAGGGCCTTGCGGAGCTCTTGCAGGTAAAGCTCTCAAGCATGTAGGGCTCCCTTTCGATTGGGTCCCTCTGAAGATTTTACCCTCAATCTTGTCCACACTGAGCCTCCAGCAACTTGTCACCTGCAGTTCGGGTTTTCCCACCCCAGTCCTGACTCCCACGGAGTCTCCTGCTCCAGGAAGTTCTGATTCTCTCCATCAGCCTGTCTCCAATTCTGGGTCAGCAGTTTGCCCTGGGACCTCATGACTGATGCATCTACGAGGTGGTTAGATTTTCAGTTTGTTCAGCTCTGTTAGGATGAAAGGGTAACTTCTAAGCTCCTTACATGCCAAACAGGAAATCAGATGCCTCAACACTATTCTTTACCATAAAAAGTTAGCCATTAATCATATGGTTATTCTGCTGTATATAATGAGTTATTGTTCTCTTGTTGCTTTTAAATTTTATCTTTGGCCTTCACTAGTTTTACTATATGACACACCTAGGTGTGAATCTTCATGTTTATTCTATGCAGGGTTCACGGAGTTTCTTGGACATGTATATTAATGTTTGTGGTAACCTCAATAATATCCCACAAAGATGCCTAATCCTTTCTTCTGCCATCTCAAACCTGCTAATGAATCCCTCTAAAGAGTAAAGAGATTTTTCATTTCAGTAATTGTACTTTCAGCTCCAGTTTCCACTTGGTTCTCTTTTATATCCTCCATCTATTTAATGAGATTATCTATAGACTCAATGGTTTCTTTTAGTTCTTTGAACATACTTATAACAGATGTTGAGAAGTCTCTACCTGCTAAGTCCAACATCTGGGCCAACTCAGAGACAGCTTCCATTGGCTCCTCCCCCTCCTTCCCGCCCTGAGATGGGTCACACTTTCCTGGTAATTCATGTATTACAATATTTTTTGGTTAAAAATGGGCCATTTTAGAAATTACACTGTAGCAACTCGATTCCAATTTTCCCTTCTATAGACTGGTACAGTTGCTGGATTCTTTCATTTCTTTAATAACTTGCCTGTAGTAAATCGCTGGATTTGGTCTCATCCATGGTTTGTGGCCACTGACATCTCTGCTCAGTTCTTTTCCTTTTTATTTTTATGCCTGAATTCCTATTAGGGGTAGACTCTGTATTGCACATCTTAGAGGTCAATCAATTTTATGTCTCAGAGTTTGTGCCCAAACACCTCTAACAAGCATAGCTCCCACCCTCTGCAGACGGATCTACATATGGCATGGGAAGCACAGAGTGCAGGCAATTCTGTCTTCCTCAGCCTGCTTTGCTCCGGGCCCTCTCACATCTCTGCAAGGGCACTCGGTCCTCCAGGGACCTGGGGGAGTTTAGCAAGACTGTCGATGGCTGGCTCACCTCCAGGATCTCTGCTCCATCTCTAGCTTGTTCGCTGCTTGCCCTACTAGGGCCACAACCTCAAGACTCACTATGGTACTCACTTGCACCAAAATCACTATTCATACTCAAAAGGCTATAGTCATTTTTTGTTTTGTTGTTTTCTGCCCCAAATAGTTGGCCCCTCTAACAGTGAGACTGCTGTTCTTCACAGCCTGCCCTGCCTTGGGTCAGATCCTATGCTGACTAAGCAGGCGTGATGGGATGGAGCAGCCCCCACAAGAACAGTACAGATTCCAAATGGTCTTACCTGACGTTCCATGGTTTTTCACGAATTAATGCATCTCCATTTGTTGTCTGTCTTTGGTCAATTTTAAGACCTCTGATATGGTTTTTGACAATTTTGTCCTGTTTTATTTGGTTTTTGAAGAGATTTGCCAACCTCTTCACTCTGTCTCAAGGACATTTTAATAGAAGTTTTCTACTGCTAGAAATGAAAACTGGTAACAACACAAACCTAATCAAATCAAACATCTCTTAAATATTCCTATCTGAATGTCTTAATTATCAAATACTGCATATCATTTAGGGACTTTTATGAGATGCCTCGTAACAAGCTTGTTCAACCCACGACTTTGAATGTGGCCCAACACAAATTTGTAAACTTTTTTTTTTTTTTTGAGAGAGAGAGATACAGAGACAGAGAGAGAACTGAACTGGGGGTACTCCCCAGTTCAGCATATGGGTCCGCACGGGCCAGGGCCGGGATTAGATCCTTGGTCCCCAGAGCTGCAAAGTGAGCGCTTAACCCACTGAGCCATCCCGGCTTCCCTAAACTTTCTTAAAACATCCCGGCTTCCCTAAACTTTCTTATTTTTGCCATTTAAGAAAATTTTTTTTTAGTTCATCAGCTATCATTAGCGTTAGTGTATTTTATGTGTGTGGGCCAAGACAATTCTTCTTCCAATGTGGTTGGTCACCCCTGTCCTGTAAGATATTATCCGTGGGGAAGCCAGGATGGCTCAGTGGGTTAAGCACGCACTTTGCAGCCCCGGGGAATGAGGATCGTGTGGACCCATTATACTGAACTGGGGAGTGCCCCCAGTTTGGTTCTGACCGGGGCAAGACCCCGCCCCAGTTCCTGCCCTGTGCAATGAAACTATGTGGAAAAACCAATGATGTGCAACTATGGAGACTGTTCTGGGCCCTCCCCTTCTCTCTGTATCTCTATCAAAAACAATAAAAATAAATCTTTCAAAAAAAAAAAAAAAGATATTATCTGTGCCAACTTGAATTTAAAATGTTGAGAACAAAAAAGCAATTACCCTTAATTTCACGTTGGGGGAGGGGAGATACTAATCATTGCAAAACTATCTTCTTGTTGTAAGAGTTCATGTTTCCTCACTTGATCTGGCACCCTTGGCCTGGTGTCAGCTGCTACAGCTGTCTAACCACACCTTCCTTCTCTCACAACACAGCCAAATTTTGTTCCTTACAATTCAGTGTTTTTTACATTAAATAACATCTCTTTAAATTTAAGTGTCTTGCTTTTTGACTAAGATCAAGTTGCCAGCTATCGTTTTCCTATTGAGATATAAATGAGAAGTATAAATGATAATTTCAACTGTTTACTGATATAGCACACTGTCTTAGAACCAGGCAGACCTTGGTTCAAATACCAATAATCATACTCTATAGGTAAATGTCTTTGAATAAGTTACTTAATATTTCAACCAGTTTCCTCATCTGCAAAATACAGTCATACGTTGGTACTCGACTGCTTTGAGACTTGTTGAATTTGATACTCGGTGCATTTCAATGTGAAAATTTTGTCCATATATATATATGTATATATATATATATATACATACATACATACATACACACACACACACACACACACACACACACACACACATATACACACAAGGGCTGCCCAGAAAAAATCCAGCCATAAATGCCTGTTTCTCATATAACGTGGCTGGATAGCTTTGGTATGTATGTTGAGAAGCCTTGTATACAGGCCGTATACAGCCCAGATAAATGACAGCAATCATCACTACAAACACTGGGTTATCTATCTAAAAAGATGACAGGTAATGTCAGAAGGAGTACAAAGAAGGAACAAAGACAATGAACAAATCAGTCTTCCTCACTGTGCCTAGCACTAATGTCCAAGTTAACTGGTTCAGATGTCTTTCTCTCCCCTTATCCACCAATGAACAATGAAGTGACTTCTTCTTTATTTCCCTTTCCATTAACTGAGGTGCTCCTCCGTAGCACAATATACTGCAGGAGGAAGCCCAGAGTTGTCCAGTGCCTCTTGCCAGACACCTAGAACACTAGGCTGCCCTCTATCTGCCTACATGTGCTCTCTCTGGTGGCCTAGGAGAAGCTGTGTGCTTCTCTCTGCTTCCTGTGCTGGGTACAGAGTGGCTGTTCACTGATGCTGAATGAATGGTGAACAAACAGCCTATGAGAAGTGAGCCAGCTAAACACCTTTAACATCTTGCGATCCCTCACAGTACGCCCATCTCCTAGTTTTTGGGAACTGGAACTTCAGGGCCTCAACTGCTATTGGTCAGCAAAAACTACAACTCTTGTGTGCAAGCCGTGGATTGGGAGGTGCGCACACAGGTATTAAGAACCACTATTTGCCATAATTTGTAAATCTCCAGGTTAAGATGAGAGAAAAAGCTCACTCTCTGTAAAGACCTGGCAACTGATAGGAAAAAAGAGAATGTGCTGCCTTCTACAGAACGCTAGGAGATCTAATGTCACAACGCTGCATTCCTTTAAATGCATGGAAAGTACTATACACATATGCCAACTCCTCAAACCAGAAGTACATTTTAATTTCTAATACATAGTTAATCTTTTGCCTATTTTGTAACTATTAAGAGTGAAACAGGGGAAAGCCGGGACGGCTCAGCGGGTTGAGCGCTCACTTTGAGGCCACGAGGACCGGGGATCAAGTCCCGGCTCCGGCCCAGGCAGGACCCACGTGCTGAACTGGGGAGTTCCCACAGTTCGGTTCTCTAGCTGTCTCTGTCTCTGTCTCTCTCTCTATCTGTCAAAAGTAAAATAGAAATAAATATGCACTGAAGATAAAACAATTACTCTCTATAAATATAAAAAGATATAAAAAAAAAAAACAAAAAAAAAAAGAGTGAAACAATATTATTACAGTTTCCAAAGCATACTAAAAAATGTATTACTTACCTTGCTACCATTTATGGCTATTTTGGAAAGAAAAACATTAATAACAATTACTACCTTTTTTAGTGTTTGTAATGTGCCAAGACACTGGGCTACATACCTCATACCCATGATCTCATTTCACCCTCCTGGCAATCCTGTGAGGAAGGCGTGACAGTTATTTCCATCTGCTAAATGAGGAAAGTGCCTGAAGCTACATAGCCAGCAAATGGCAAGAGAGATCTGACCCAGGTATTCAGACTCTAAGCCCACATTCTTAACTTTAGTGTGTCAAACACGGGGTCATGTTAAAAATATATATATTGGGAAAGCTGGGATGGCTCAGCGGGTTAAGCGCTCGCTTTGAAGCCCCGGGGACCAGGGATCAAGTCCCGGCCCCAGCCTGTGTGGACCCACATGCTGAACTGGGGTGTGCCCCCAGTTCAGTTCTTGCCCGGACCTATGTGGGAGACTCCCGGCCCAGTTCCTGCCCTGTGCAGCCCCGTACCCACCTCTGGAGTGAAACTATATGGAAAACTAATGCTGTCAACTATGGAGACTGCTCTGGGCCCTCCCCCTTCTCTCTGTCTCTCTGTCTCTCTCTCTGTCAAAAATCAATAAATAAAAAAAAAAAAGAAATATATATATATATATATTCAATCCTTAGTTGGAGCCTTAAACAGGAAGGATTCTAATACTGTCCAGGTGATGAATCAGTCCCTAAACTCCGTTCTGATCGTGCAAACAGAAATAACTGAATGTAAACGAGCCAACTGCTTAACAGGAACTCAGTACAATCTCCCTGACTTAGTGTAGCTAATATTTTAAACCAATCTGGATTATAACACCATACTCAGAGAATTTTGAAATCATAGTTTACTAATATAACTTCCTGCAAACCTTAGTGTTACTAGTATAATACAACATGTCCTTACTTGATAGAATGAGAGCTATGTACAGAAAATCAGTTCAAACAACTGGCAAGCCAGTGACACAGCTGCCATCAGCACACCCCTCCCTCCTAAGCACCGCAGTGTCCACGTCACAGATTACATGAACTTAAGACGGGAAGGATGCTCAGGAAGAACCCAAAGGGATTCGTGGAACTTCTTACCGTGGTGGGTGGGTGGCAGGAAGCTGCCAAGCTAAATCGACAGGCCATTCAATCTCAAATTTCATCCCCATGCCTTCCCAGATAGATTAATGGAGAGTTCATTTCTCCATTAAAATCATAAAATTGCCAACCAAAGATAGGTTTCATATGTGCGCAGCTGGGTGAGTGTGAGAAATAACTTGACTGACAATCAGGAGGGCAAGTCAAGTCCCAGAAGGGTTAACTGGAAACCAGCAGGATCTAGAACTACTGGTGACATTTTTCTTTACGTAAATCAGTGCACAAGAAACTATGGGCTACATCTGACCACTTGAGGGCATCCTAACCAAGCACAACTATGGGAAACTCAAAAATCACATCCAGAACAACCCCCATGCTTTGCACACTCCAATCCAACACTTCACCACAATGTAAGTAAATTTTTAAAAAACTGACTTTTCCTGGTTACCAATGGGAACAAAGATCTTTTTTTCTCCCTCCTTCTTCTCAGAAATTCCTTTGAAATACCCAGTATTTGTAATTCCTTCCAGTTTCTTTGATACATATGCAAATTTTTAAAAAGGCTAAATAAACTAGCTCTAGCCATTGGTAAAACCCAGGACTTTTTTTTTTTGAAAGGCCTGGGAGCCATCTCTTTTAAATGTAAACATCAAAGGAGAAAGAACCCCAAAACTTCCTGTCACCCGGGAGGTTAGCCTAGCACAACTATAGACTACATGCTCCTAGAGATTAGACTCTATTCTTCCTTCAGACAGAGGCAATTAACTGGCACAGACGGCCACCCCAGTGACCAGGTGAATTTAGGGTGAACGATGACAGCAGGGTTAGCAGGTGGTGCTGTTGACGAGGCCGCTTACAAGAGGACAAATTACTTTCAGGGACTGTAAATGGCGGGCCTCTCTTTTGTGTGTGTAATCGCATTAGCAGGTTGCCTGTGATGCATCCCAGTCTGGGTTAATGCTTTTCAACAGCAGGACTACGTTCTTTCTTTCTACATTTGTAGATACCATTTTCTAGGTTGGCAAGAAATTTTATTTTATTTATTTATTTATTATTATTTTTAATATTTTTATTTATTTATTTTTGACAGAGAGAAAGAGAGAGAGAGAGAGAGCGATACAGAGAGAGAACTGAACTGGAGGAGCTCCCAGTTCAGCATATGGGTCCGCATGGGCCGGGGCCGGGATTCTATCCTCAGTCCTCGGCGCTGCAAAGTGAGCGCTTAACCCACTGAGCCATCCCGGCTTCCCCGAGATTTTATTTTTAATTCCGCCCCCCTCCCCCCATATATATGTGGAGAACATTCTACACTTTCTACTGGCCCATCATCTCCTGTCACTTTTTTTTGCTGTGATGGCTCCTCCCTCAATAACAGGAAAAATATTCCCCCCTGATAAGAGCTTTTTAGAAGCTTAGGATCATTTCAAAGACATTTTATTCAAAACTGAACTCATGCTCTTCCTCCAGGACTTCCAGAAGAGGAAGACACAGTCCTGACACTAAGCTCTTCTTCACTCCAGTGACCCTACATGTACAAGCCCAATTGAACCTACCTCCCAAACAGCCCTCAAATTTATCATCTTCTGCCTCCAAAGAGGAGAGCCAGGGTGAATATTTATAACAGACCTGCTGGTGCTACGACACTGACTGAAACTCAGTGATTTCCCACCATTCCCAGAATAAGCCCAGATCCCTGGCAAGACCTGAGGTCTGAGTCCTGCCTACCTCTCCAACTACCTCCCCTCTGACTTCCCCCTTCTCTTGTCCTCCAAATTGGGAGCTTAAGCTCCATAAGGACAGAGACCATGCCTATCTGCTGATGTTATAGTCCCAGAAGAGTGCCAAGTACCTAGCAGATGCTAAATAAATTTATGATGAAGAATAATGTTGATAAAAACAATCGCAGCATTGTTAGCAGAATGCAAAAAAAAATTAACTAAATTATGCACGGTGCAAGGAAAACGTGTCTTCATACATGTTTGTATCCTAAGTGGCTAACAGGGTCTTGGACCATGTGGGGCTAAAAAATGCTTGTTTGTTAAATCATTTTGTAAACCAGACACAAATATGAAATACAATATGGGCTCTCCATGTCTACTAGCTTTGTAGTGCAAATTACCAATGCCAAGGAAGCCTCATATTCAGGTATTCATCCCTCCTCTAATCCCCAGTCCCTGTCTGTCCTGTGGGCAACCAGAGATCTAACTACATGTCATGGAGGAGACTGGGCTACAAGACTGAGCTGAAACACAGGTATGGTTTGTGGGCTGATTATATGTTCTGAGAAGCAAAGACACCAAGACCGGGGAACAGTACTGCTCCCAGGATAAGATCCCCACCTATATTTTTTTGTCTGACTTTACAACAGGTCTTTCAGTAATAAGATGCAAGATCCTCCCACTCTTCCTTCCCTCTCCCTTGTAGCTCTTCACCCTTCTCTTTGCCCAGTTTAACTCCATCAGTACTTAGGGTCTCAGTTAAATGTTTTTTTAAACCTCAGGAAAATTTTCCCTGTCTCTCTCCGCTCCCTCCCTCTGCGAAATGACCCCACTATATAGTGTCATTGGTAGTACCCTCCACCATGCTCCACAGCATGCACCACAATAGTAACTAACACTTACTTTGCGATCCTCTACGTACTATCTCCCTTGCTATAGTTATAAGCAACTTGAGGTCAGGGGCTGTGTCTGTTTTGGCCACCGCTGTACCACCAACATTTAGCACACGGCTAGCAGAGTAGGTGTTCTGTTAAACGAAGGACTGAATGAAAGACATAGATAAGCACTAGCTTGTGGAGTGATGTGGAGTTGGCTCTGCCCTTACCAACTCTGTGCCTTTGGATAAATTTCTCACCATCTCTGAGCCCACAGCTTCTTTGATACATGAAGATAACTGTTCCTATTTTACAGGGTTATTGTGAGGATTGAATAGCCCAACAGAATGCTTAGAAGTGTCCAGTACATAACAAAGCCAGAGTGAATATTAACTGTTATTATTCTTAAAGAATGGATACAAAGAGGAGCATATATGATAAGGAAAGGACATTTCATGCTCTTGACAAAGGCACAAGCAGCGCTCTTTTATGCAAACAAGTAGTTACAAATCTGAACAAAACAAGTATTTTAAGTGTACTACAGGAACGCATGATATAAAAGAACCCTGACACCCATGTGTTTATAAAGCCAAGAATCTTTGTGGATGGGAAGTGACCGTGCATTTACATGGCTTGCAAGACCTTGGACACAGTGTCAGGGTCTCTTAACGCAAAGCACATCAGGCATCCATTACTTTAGGGCAGCAAGCAGGGTTCCAAACCCGGCTTCAAAACCTACATGCGTATAAAGCAGCAGACTTTTGCCATTAAGACAACTGCCCTCCCCTCCTAGCAGGACACTCCGTGCCTTAATGAGAAAATACCCCTTCACTCTACTGTTCTTCAACACCCCAGGACCACCTCCCTCTCTCTTCTTGATGCATTCTAAATACCCCACACCCGCTTTGTTTTTTCCGTCCTCTTAGATTTTCCAACTTTGAACACATCATTGAACTTCTCCAAGCCTCAATTCCTTCACCTGTAAAAACCGAACAAAAACAGCACTTCCTCCTTGACTAAATGACACAGTATGTGCCATATATTAGCACATGGTAATTACTGTTCTAGTGTTTCTACCACATCCCTAATCAATCTACAACCCAGAAAAAGATTACAACAAAGACACTACCAAGAACACAAATGTTTCTCTGAGTTTGTGTTTCCTACAATAAAAGAAATCCCCACTTAACTCCATTAGCCAAGGTATTGGAGTAGAATATATGATCCCAAAGAAGTTCCAAATGTTGCAAAGGAAAATAACCTAACAAATTAGGTGTCCCTGTTTCCTAAAAGAAGATTAATTTAGCAAAACATATATTTTTAATGCCTCCTTCAAAGCAAGCCCTGTGAGGACTACTTAAACTTCAGTCAACTGGAAGCCCAACCACGTTGCTTTTGGGAAGCCCAGCAAGAAGATACACTCAGTCTCACCAGTCACCCCTGGCCAAGGCCTAGTCATGACCCTACCCCTTCCCTCCATCTCTTCAGGAGAAATACAAAGCGTCATTAAGTCATTTTTGCTAATTCTAGCTCTGTGTCACCAAGCTAAGAATCCCTTTTCCATATGTCGGTTTTCTAGAAACTGACTTCCTATTTGTTTTCACTCCATACAGGTTTGAAAAATGTGAAAAGCACTTCCTGGCAATTCCAATAAGACAGGGGTGTCCAAAATTTTGGCTTCTCTGGGTCACATTGGAAGAATTAGCTTGGGCCAAACATAAAATACATGAACACTGGCAATAGCTGATGGGCTAAAGGTCGCCAAAACAATTTCATAATGGCTTGG
>PVKE010004303.1:26814-65605 GCA_004027555.1 Craseonycteris thonglongyai
TTTTTTTAATATATTTTTATTTATTTATTTTTATTTTTGACAGAGAGAGAGATACAGAGACAGAGACAGAGAGAGAACTGAACTGGGGGAGCTCCCAGTTCAGCATATGGTTCCGCACGGGCCGGGGCCGGGATTCGATCCCTGGTCCCTGGCGCTGCAAAGTGAGCGCTTAACCCACTGAGCCATCCCGGCTTCCCCTCATAATGTTTTAAGAAAGTTTATGAGTTGGTGTTGGGCCGGCCACATTCAAAGTTGAAGCAGGTTGAACAAGCTCACACTAAGAGAAGCAAGTATTAATATTACGCTCACTAACCACAGGTGAATATAAAGCTCTGAAGTTACTGAAGAGTAACTTCTCAACAAAGAGAATTCTATGAGTAAGTACTGTGTGTCAGATACTAGCTGAGTCCCTTCCAAGGGAAATCTCATTTATGCTTCACAACAACCTTATGCGTGGGCTCATTGTTTCCAAAGTTACAGCTGAGGACACAGGCAATCAGAGTTTAAGACATTTGCCCAAAGTCACACAGCAAGAAGGCAGCAGAGCAAGGACCAGAGGAGTAAGGCAGCTACATAGCCATTCTCCTCTGATCTCCCTTGTTAATCCTAACACCAAGCTAATGTGTAACCAGCCTCCAGCACTTGAACCTTGGTCATTCTAAGTCAAAGAGCTTTTGGGTAGAGAACGAACAGGCACAAGGAAGTGCTCTTCACATTTTAAAACACTCTATGGCAGGGGTGGCGAACCTTTTGGTGATTGAGCGCCAAAGTTTATGAAATAAGAGTATACTCACTCGACTCGCGTGCCAACCCATCCAGTGAGATAGAGGTATCGATTATTTTTATGTCTATAAGCAATAAACAATAATTTTTTAAATGGTATTCACAGTTCCGCATGCCGAAATAATTGCTCTGTGTGCCACTTTGGGCACGCGTGCCATAGGTTTGCCACCCCCGCTCTATGGAGTGAAAACAAAGAGGAAGTCAGTGGAAAAAGGGATTGGTGACATAGAGATAGAATTAGCAAAAAACGACCTAATTGTTCAGAAAGGCAGGGAGGGGAACTAACTTTGTTGAGTACACACCAGAATGGCCATTTTAGATAACTTATCACCATGACAGTAAAGTAGATGATATCATCATATGTTTTCCACAGATCTAAACAAGCTGAGATTACTCACAGCGTGTAAGTAGGGGAGGCAGGCTTTTAGAACTAGGCCTCTGTGTTAAATCTATTTATTCTATTACAAGGGTTGTCTTTGAAGAGGTTCTTACTAAAGAATTATGTTTAAAAGGTAACCCTGGGAAGAGGGGAAGGCTCAGATTAACCACTCACTTTGTAGCCCCAGGTCCAAGGATCGAATCCTGTCCCCGGCCAGTCCCATATGCTGAATTGGGGTGAGCTTCCCATGCGGGAGGTCCCCAGTTCTGTTCCCACCCTGCATGGCCTCCGCCCACCTGTGTGGAACGAAACCACGTGGAAAACTGATGACGTACAACCATGAAAATAGCTCTGGGCCCTCCCCCTTCTGTCTGTCTATATCCCTGTCAAAAACAATAAAATAAATCTCTAAAAGGTAACCCAGAGGGATGCTCAGATAGCTCAGCGATTGAGCTCTTGCTCTGCAAGTACAAGGTCCTGGGTTCGAGTTCCAGCCCCGGCCCACGCAACCCCACATGCTGAACTGCGGCCCAACTGGTAACCACCAGGATGGCAGCGAAGGTTCTCGCCTCCCATGCGGGAGGCCCCCAGTTCAGTTCCTGCCCCTCTCAGCCCCACATCCACCCGTGTGGAATGAAACCATGTCACAACTAATCATGTACAACTACGGAGACGGCTCTGGGCCTTTGCTCCATGTCCCCCCCGCACCCCCATCTTCTCTCAATAAATTTTTTAAAAATTTTAAAGATAATCTGGAGCATTGCCATGACACAGTTTATCAATGTAGAGGTCCCTCACCTTGTTCCTAAGCTAGTGACGCTTTGTGTTTCTCCTGTAGCTTAGGACGGGACACAGTGGAGATGGCAGGGGTAGGAGCAGCCGTCTCTTCGAGGTGCAGCCGGCCCCGCCGCCTCACCACACACGGCCATGACCAGCCGCGCAAGCGAAGACTCTGGGAGCTCAACGAAAGCGCCGGCTCGCCAACCAGAGGGCGCCTGAGCCGAGCCCGCCTGCAGAGGGGCGGCCGCGGGCAGTCGGAGCAGGTCCAGGCCCAGGCCGGCAGCGCGACACTGCGGGTCCGCGGCCCGCCTCTCCACTCACGGCGTCCCCCGGACGCGAGTCGGGGCACGCCCACGCGCCTCGGGCTCCAGGCGGGACCACACTCCCCTCGCCCTCGAGGTCCCTCCCTTCCCGGTACCTACCTGGTTACCTCAGGGGCCATGGTCGAGCAACTTCATCCTCGCGCCTCGGAAGTGACGTAAGCTCCGTCCAATCCCGGCCTTTGCGCTGCGCATGCGCGTTGGGTGCGCTGCTTCCGTTGGCTCCGCTGAAGCCTGAAGGGCCGCCTTCTCCTCCTTCAGCGTCTTCCCTTTCGTCTTCCGGAGGGAAATTGGGGACGTCGTGGTTTGGGTTCCGTGCACTTGGCCTGGGGCGGGGGTGGGAAGAACAAGGATGGAGAATATGTGCTACAGTTACCACGACTTATTAGAAAGTCATCGTAATTAAAACAGAAGGTATTGGCGCAAAGATAAATGAAAAGATCAATGGTGTCAGAAAACAAAATTAAAGAGTAAATTTGAACATCTGCTTGGATTTATTATTAAGGGATTCATGAATGGGGCAACATCCCACCTAGAAAGTGCATAGGAGATCCAAAGGGGCTCCATAAAGGGAAAGGTTTTTAAAGGCAAAATAGGGGATTCATAAAAAAAAAGACTGTTTTGGCCCTTAGGCAGCCTGTCCATGGGGGATGGAAAGGAATACTTCATTGGTGCTGACCAGAAAATTCCACACTGACCGGTTGGGTAAGACGACATTCCTGGGGAAAGTTGTAACTGCAATTAGGTGAAGTATGAAGGGTTGGTTTGCTTAGTGTAAGTTGACTCCATTTAGGGCTTGTTTCTTTCCTTTTTTCTTTCTTTCAAGATTTATATGTTTTTTTAAAGATTTATTTTTATTGTTTTTGACAGAGAGAGAGAGAGAGAGAAGGGGGAGGGCCCAAAACAGTCTCCACAGTTGCACATCATTGGTTTTTTCACATAGTTTCATTCCACAGGTGGGCACAGGGCTGCACAGGGCAGGAACTGCGCCAGGGTCTCACCCTAGTGAGAACAGAACTGGGGGCACTCCCCAGATCAGCATATGGGTCCACACAGGCCGGGGCTGGGATTCGATCCTCAGTCCCCAGGGCTGCAAAGTGAGCACTTACAGTAACACACTGAGCCATCCCGGCTTCCCCTAAGATTTATATTTTAAGAGGTGAGAGGTGGAGGGCGCAGAGCAGTCTCCATACTTATACATCATTAGTTGTGACATGGTTTCACTACACACAGGTGGATGCAGGGCCATGTGGGGCAGGAACTGAACCGGGGGCCTCCACAGGGGAGCTGAGAACCTTTGCTACCACCCCGGCCCTTACCAGTTGGGCTGCAGTTCAGCATATGGGTTTGCACGGGCCAGAGTTCAGAATCGAATCCCAGACCTCATGATTGTGGAAAAGCTCTCAATCACCAAGCTATCCCTGCATTCCCTAAAGTATATTTCTTTACATCTTTAATCATATATTATTTTCAAGAGGGATAGCCATAAAGGTTAAGAGCGAGTGCCAGAAGAATAAACATTTTAATAAAGTTGCTTTTATCCACAGAAAGGTGGTGGTATGTGAGGGCCAAAGCTGCGCTATCCAATACAATGGTCACTGGTTATATGCAGCTATTTAAATTCGAATGAATTAAAATTAAACTAAAAGTTCAGTTCCTCAGTTGCACAAGCCATGATTCAAATGTTTGGTGTTAGATGCAGAAAATCTCTGCCACCTCAGAAAGTTCTACAGGACAGCACTTAGAAGAGCCACCACAAAGCCCATTGACCTTGAAAAACAGCCCTTCCCATACTCTGTTTTCA
The DNA here is from genome assembly GCA_004027555.1 of Craseonycteris thonglongyai. Classification (NCBI taxonomy): domain Eukaryota; kingdom Metazoa; phylum Chordata; class Mammalia; order Chiroptera; family Craseonycteridae; genus Craseonycteris; species Craseonycteris thonglongyai. The sequence goes on from PVKE010004303.1 coordinate 30,881, forward strand.
CCAATATTTCTATCTCTGTTGAAGACATCAGTTAGACACTGAGCTAATGTCAAATAGGAAAAAAATGAACTTTCAGACACGGGTTTGAACCGGGGGAGTCAAGGGGGTTACACACCCAGCCTTTTCAGGGAGCAGGGTAACTGGGGGCCCCTCGCACAGCGTGTGCAATTGTCTGCTTCTACTCCACCGAGGGAGTTCTCTGACTCAGGGTCCCGTGGACACAAAAGCACCCCCAAAGCGTGCCCATACATGTGTGCACGCGCTCACACACAGCCTGCCTCAGATATTTGCAAAAAGTGTAGCAGATCTCCCAAGAAACCAATTCCCTTTTCTGTTCACCAGGAAACTGGAATTCTGAATCAGAATATGTGGATTGAATGGTTGTTCTATCTTAATCCTACCTACACTACCAGGCTGACCACCGTCCTGTCCTTTACAAGACAATCAGAACGCGTGGGGACGTCTGCCCCGGAGGTGGTGCCAGGACAAGAGTGCGGGTAGTACAAGGCAGCAACCAACGTCCCCCCAGTAAATTTAACACATCAGTGTCTCCCTGTGACTCGGTGGCTTCACATGGCCATAAAGCCAGGAGTCTAAACATGAGGACTTTAGGAGGCCAAGACCAGGCCTCTTGCCCACCTGGGCGGTTTCCAGCCTTCTCAGTGGGAACAGCAGTGCCCGCAGGAGGGTCTGTTCCAAGTTCTTCCAGCAGGTGGCACAAGGCAGGCGGGCCCGCACCCAGGCGACATCTTGGGCGGGTCTGTCCCCGCTTCCATTTCCTTCCATTCACCTGGGGGGCGTCTGCATTGAGCCTTCCCCCCCCCCCAGGGGGTCGCAACCTGTCTCCTTCCCTTCTGGCCAGCTACCCTACTTTTTTTTTTTCTTTTTAAATTAAATTTTCTAGGGTGACATTGGTTGGTTGGTAAAAATGACATAGGTTCCTGGTGTAGAATTCTACATTCTATCGTCTGTGTCTTGTATTATGTGCTCCCTACGCAGACTCAGTCCTCCTTCCATCACCATATATTTGAGTCCTCCTCCCTCCTCTCCCAACCCCTCCCTCCCTCCCTCCCCTCTGTAACCATTAAACTATCAACTGTGTCCCTACATTTTAAGCTCTCTTAAAAAAAAAAAAAGAAAAGAATGAAGGAAGTGTGTGTAAATTCTGGCCAAGCAGGATGGGATTCCTTCCATTCTTTCTATTCCTTTAAGGCAGGGGTCTCCAAACTTTTCAGCCCGCGGGCCGCATTAACTACCAAACAGCAGTTTGGGGGCCGACTACACACTTGAGGTCCAAATAAAAAAGAATCAAAACATAGATGCTGTTTTAAATTACTTATTTAATATTATTTTATTCAGATAAAAAGGTCTCCACGGGCCCGATGAGAGGGCCTCGCGGGCCACATCCGGCCCGCGAGCCGTAGTTTGGAGACCCCTGCTTTAAGGAAACGTCTTCACAAAGCAATTGGGTTTCCCCTCCACTCTTAATAGAGGCCATTTAAGGGAGGCATAAGAAAAAGAGAGCTGGTCAGGTCAAGATTGATTGGCTGATTGATTGATCAACACAGATTTATCTGAAAAAGAGGCCGTGGATTTCAGAGTGTATTCTTCTTGGTGGAAGGGAGATTTTCAGCTCTGAGACGAATGAGCTTTATTTATTTTTATTGTTTTGACCGAGATAGGGAGATATAAAGACAGAGAGAAGGGGGAGGGCCCAGAACAGTCTTCATAGTTGCACATCGTTGGTTTTTCCACATAGTTTCATTCCACAGGTGGGTACGGGGCTGCACAGGGCAGGAACTGGGCTGGGGTCTCACCCCAGTGAGAACTGAACTGGGGGCAACCCCCAGTTCAGCATTCGCATCCGCATGGGCCGGGGCTGGGATTCAATCCTTGGTCCCTGGGGCTGCAAAGCAAGCACTTAACCCACTGAGCCATCCTGGCTTCCCCATCAAATGAGCTTTGATCTCATGGTTTCCCCCAGGAAGGGAGAGAATTGTCAGGGTTCAAAAAGCTATATAGCACCTGCCACTTAGCTGCTCAGAGACTCAGAAGGTAAATGCCCGATAAAGCCGGCAGGAGGTTAGCAAGTATAAGGCATGGAATATGGGGGTGGTTTACCTTGTAGGCAGCAGGGACTGAGGCCCCAGGCAACAGTGTGCTTGGCAACACATTCTAACCACAAATGCTTTATCCCCCGTCTGCAGTCCGTTTCATCCTGCAGTTTTCATCGCTACGCCATTGTTACCTTGTTATTTACTTTTTAAAACTTGTGATTGCTTTGCACCAGCCTGGACAGCAATTGCTGTTTTCTCAACGTGTCCAGGAATGCAGCAAAGCAAGTGAGTGGTGCGAACAATGTAAGTAAGCACCGCACTGCCTCCAAGTTTCCCCAGATCCTTTGGGCCTTTCCCCCCTCAAAGCATTGTTGGCCTTTGTCTTTTAAAGCTATTTTCACGATCTGCCCTGGTTCACTCGTCTAGGCCCCGCATAGACCTGTGCTGTGCAATATGGGAGCCGCTAGCACTTGGACTATGGAGAGTATGAATGGGATGTGCTGTTACGTGTAAACGACCAGCTTTTGAAGAATTCATCCAAAACCGAAAACATTCCATTGGATAATTCTGCAATATTGCTTGCATGTTGAAATGTCATGCTGGCTGTGGTTAAAGGTTGATCTTAATTTCACTCGCTTTTCGTTTTTTTTTTAAACGTGGCTATTAGGAAATTTAAAATGAGATGCGCCAGTTCGCATTCCATTCCTTTGCACAGCGCTGGATCAGGCCCTCGCGAAGCTGTGCGCTCCTGGGGGGACGAGGGACCCCAGCCGGCTTCCCTGAAGCAGTGCCAAGCAGGGGGTGGCAGTGCCAATCCACGGGGACAGCACCGGCATGTCACCGAAGATGACATGGCTTCGAAGATGGAGGGCCAGGCAGGGTCCCCGATGAAGGGCTTTTGTTGCCAACGGAACTGACAGTGAAACCAGGAGGAATGCGCCTTGCCCGGAAAGGCGCTCCTGGAGACCGAGGTCCGGCGACACTGCAGGGGTTTGCACAGCCCAGCGCCTCGCTCCGCCTCTTTGCAGCAGAGCTCAGGCCGGTGCAAACCGGTCCAGCGCCTTGACGGACATCCTGCGTCATCCAATCCTCTGCACGGCCCCACCTCCCGGGGAGACCAACCAGCGGCCAGGGAGGCGGCTCTGAACCAGACGGACCGTACTGAGCAGCTAATGACACGGGAGATACGGTGGCCAATGGCGTCAGCGCGGGGGCGGGCCCTCGCTAGCTCCACCCTCTCACCGCCCTCTGCGGCGACGTTGGCCCGGGAGCATGCGCGTGAGAGGAGGGGCGGTGGCAGGGCGGGGCTTGGGGGGTTGGCTGGAGCCTGCGCAGTGGGCACGCACCGCCCGCCTGGGCCGGACGTCATCCCCGCCCCGTCCCGCCCACTGAGGCGAGGTTGGCCCGGGAGCATGCGCGGGAGGAGGGGCGGTGGCTGGCGCCTGCGCAGTGGGCGCGCGCCGCTGGCCGGGGCAGTACGTCGTCCCCGCCCCGCCCCGCCCTCCGCGGACCCGGCGGCGCAGCGCGCGGGTGGCGTCTGCGGGGCCGCGCAGCAGCAGCAGCACCATCTTTGTCCGCCGCCCGCGCTTTGTCCGGGAGCCGACCCCTCCGCTCGCCCGGGAACGCCGCGCTGGCGTCGTCCTCGTCCCCTTCGCCGCCCCCGGCGCGCGGCCGGGCCTTGCCCGCCATGGCGTCCCGCCCGGAGGTCGAGAGCGAGGCCATGGACGCCGAGCTGGTGGTGACGCCGCCCGGCTGCTCTCACCTGGGCAGCTTCAAGGTGGACAACTGGAAGCAGAACCTGCGGGCCATCTACCAGTGCTTCGTGTGGAGCGGCACGGCCGAGGCCCGCAAGCGCAAGGTGGGGACCCCGGTGGGGGTCCCCAAGGCTGGGGGACCGTGTAGGGGGATCTCTGCTTTGTGTGGGGGCGACACGGGCTGGCGGGTCGCCGGGGGAGGGGGTGGGGAGGGCGCGCGCGCGCATCTCCCCCTCCCTCCCTGACCGCCCCTCCCCCCTCCCCTGCACCCCCTCCGCTCCGTCTTCCTCTGCCTGTGGGCGGGGGGGGCGGGACGGGGGCGGGGTCTCGGGAGCGCGCTTGTTCTGCAAGGCCAGGTGTGGGAGGAGCGGTGAGTGCAGCCAGACAGACAAAAAGGCGAGCGCGGGGACAAAGACGCGTTCGGGGCCTGCGCTTGGTCTGCAGGTTCCCGTTTTCTGCCACCATCTTGAGCTTCCCTGACCTGCCAGAGGCAGCCACGAGGTTCTCTGGGCCCAGGAAACGGAACCGTGTGTCCGGGCTGCGGCTCTTAGGGTGTAGGTTTTGCTGTGCTTGGAGCAGAACGCCCTCCTCGGTCCAGGATCGACAGGCGTAAAGGAGGATGGCTCTTTTGTTTTATTTATTTTTTTGCCATTTCAAGTTCGCGCGTGATTGGCGATGCAGAGCAGGGTGAGCAGTTAGGAATGGAGCGAGTCTTGCGGGCCTTGAGCTGCATCTAAAAGCCATGTCGTTGCCAACGCAACGCCGTAGTTTGTACAAGCACTCGACGCGATGGGGAAGAAACGGTTAGTCTGATGGGAAGGTGGAGCTTAGCAAGACTGATCCACCCTGTGAGACGCTGAGGAAATAGTATTGTGTTACACGTCCCATCCAAGCGATCAGACTTATTAATCATTTGGAAATCAGAAAGTGAGGATATTCTTTCCTCTTAGCTGAATAAAGCTCGGTTTTACAGTGAAATCCGGGTTGCAGTTTACCCTCTGAGTTTGGGAGTTGTTAAGCAATTTCCACCTTGAGTAGCATGTTTTTTTTATGGGAAAACTCATATCGGCTGATTGGGAGGTAATGTTAAGCTTAATTTTGTCTTTTTATCAGTATTGGTGCTGGGGAGCATTACCGGTACCTGTTAGAATGAGCTAAAATAAGAGATGAAACAGATTTACATTAGGATCAGAGTGAAATTCTTGCCCTTTAAAAAAAAAAAGACACCTGGCTGAAACAGGTGCTCATCAGATGATGATGTTACTGTGCTGTTTGTTTTGGTGAATGTTTATGTGATGTAAGGTTCATCTCGATGTATTAAGTAGGGAATCCCCTGCTCTTTCCCTCCTGTTTTTCCTCCCCTCTAATTTTTCACAAAGCTGGGAGTCAGGTTTAACCCATCCTTACCTTTGCCTAATTTCCTAAAGAAGGGAACCACTTTTCCTTTTTGCTATGTATGGCTTGGATTCCTTTTAATGTCAGTTCTTTTGTTTGAAAGCTACTGAAGAAACAACTTGAGCTATAGACAGACAAGAGGTGGTGATACAAAATTTGGTTTGTCAGTCTTGCAGTACCTTGGGGGAGCATACCAGCCAAGAACCATAACATCCTTCATCTATTTGAATTCTAGGGGGATCATTTTCTTGTCAGTTTGGGTCCTGTGTAACTGCGTTTCTAGCGCACTCTAGTGGCCCAGTCAAGGAAGAGTTGATTGGTTTGAGAAATAGTTTAACCCTGATGATTGACAGCAATGGGTTATAAAGTTTGCATAGAATTCTCAGATCTCTAAGCTTAGTATCACTTTTGTTTTTACTAAGTTTCCTGTAAAGGTCTGTCAACTTGAGTTACAATCTTTGTAAACAAAGGTGACTTGTGAGGTTAAGGTTCTGCTACGTTGTAACAACAGAAGTGACCCCCCTGGTGAACAGTTGAAAGTTTTTTTATCTAAGTAGAGGAGGGTTATGGTTTTTCTATCCAAACTGTAATTCTTTTTAGAGTGAGAACATGGTCAGATCTGATAACTTTCTGCCTGCTTCAGGCTTGAATTGCACTACTGAATGTAAAAATGTTCCCATGATTCGGGACTCAATGCTACCATAATAGCCTGTCCTGTGCTTTTCTGTCCTGTGCATGTGGTAAATACAACACGTGTCTTGCCACTTAAGAGTTTGTATGCAAAGATAGAAATTAGCCATACATTTTCAGTTGGAAGCTGTTAAAGAAACAACTTGAGCTATAGCATAAGGGTGTAGCATACCCTTATGTGAATTCCAGTTCTGTTGGCAATTTATACCTTAACATAGGCTACATTATGTAGTTTTCTGACCGTACAAGCACTGGGATACAGGTAATGCTTTTTTTAATAATAATTTATTTCTTTGAACCATTTCTGTGACTCAAATTTTATAGCAACTTGTCCATTCTCAAAACATGGAGCCTAAGCCCTTTTTTGTAATTACAGTAAGTACTTTTGCCAAATATATTTTACCACAAGTGAGTAAGTATTGTCAAAGTTACTATATATTTTAAGATTATCAGATATCGTTAATGTTAGTGTATCTTATGTGTGTGTGTGGCCCTATACAGTTCTTCCAATGTGGCCCAGGGAAGCCAAAAAGTTGGACACTATCCCTGTTACTAGTTGTACAGTTTCAGGTCTAATTATTTAGTCTTTAATCCATTTTGTGTTTATCCCTCTTATGGTGTAATAAGGTAGTCCAGCCTCATGTTTTGGCATGTATTTGTCCAGGTTTCCCAGGAGCATTTCTCAAATAGACTGTTTTTACCTTAATTTATATTCTTGCTGCCTTTGTCCGTAGGTTAAATGACCATCTATGTAGACATGGGTTTATTTCCTGTCTCTCTATTGTAGAGCTTCACCTCTTCTTGGCTGAGTAACATTCCATTGTATGGATGTAGTGCATAGTGTATCCACTCATTTATTGATACTCAGGCTGGTTCCACCTTTTATCTATTGTAAATGAGCTGATTTTTTTTACTGAATGGGTTTAATAGCCATTGATGATTCTTGTCTGAATTTAGATAGTAAGGTGACAATTACAAACTGACAATTCTGTAACTTGGTCTTTCACACTATATTAGGTGGAGTTCTTGTGTGAAGGAAACTGTTACCCTAAGAGTCTGTGCTTGTATGGTACGAATTCCTGCATGGGCTTACGGATGTTTTCATTTGGTGTGTAGTAATCCGCTGTTGCTCATGCTGATACCCACGCTGGGCTGGAATTGCCCAAAAACTCCCACTTCTGCTAACGGTTCCCACAGGTGTTGGAACCAGTGGCTCACGGGAGGAGGCGTTTGTTTGTGTTGGTTCTGATTTAGGCAGCACCAGCCAATTCAGGGGCCATATATGTGGGGAACGTGTGGCAAATCATTGGTGTGTGAGGAGCACAGATTTGTAACATTGTCACTGTTGTGCATGGGACCACGTGCCATGGGAGCCCCACTTAGGAACCCCGATTCACTTCCTTGGAGGGGAAATCCCACTTCCCTTCCCTCCCCGTGCTGTGCCCCCTGGAGAGGGCCGGTCTCTTTGGTCCAACATGTATCTGTCTCTGTCCGTCTGTCTGTCTCTTGGAACTCCTGTCACCATGTGTGCTGGGTTTGAATTCTCTTCTCTGAATTTCAGGCCAAGTCATGCGTCTGTCACGTGTGCGGTGTCCACTTGAACAGGCTTCACTCTTGCCTCCACTGCGTCTTCTTTGGCTGTTTCACAAAGAAGCACATCCATGAACACGCCAAGTCTAAGCGGCACAACCTGGGTAAGGCGCCCTCTGTGACACGTCCCGGGGAGTGGTCAGCACTCGGTTCTCCGGTGTAGGTTTACGGTGCTGCTCTCCCGAGAGCCCCCCCTTTTATGTGGGGTCATCTGCAGCCCCCTGGGGTTACCCCACAGGGCAAGTGATGCCGGGAACTGAACGAAAGTGTGTTACCGTGCCCCCCTCACCTGCGGCGTTCAAATTGGCGTGGGTGCTTTATGGACCCTTAAGTAGGACGTTCTGGTGGCTTACTGCTCATATTCACCTCGCTTTCTTAGAAAAGCGCTTTTTCTTTAAAGGACCATCAGAGCCTCCTCTTTCCCTCTGAAAAACATGGTTAGGAACAAGATGAAGCACAACTTTGCAAAGGAGATAATGAATGCAGTGCTAGGTTCTTGCTGTCCACAGGGAGTCGGGTGTACATAGCTGATTTTTATTGCCTTCAGTAATGGAGTTCTTTGTTCTCAATCATGCAGATTTGTGAAAAGGCTAACAACATTTTGTGGCTTCAAGATAAATTTGCCTCTCTGTGTTATACGTACAAATTTAAAGTCAGACCATCTGGGTTTTATTTTCTGTGTGTGGTCATGATTATGAGGTTGTTGTTACATCCTTAAGAAAATTACGTTCAAGGAGATCCCGAATGCTCAGCTGTTTGAGGGCTTGCCTCGAAGTTTCAATGTCCAGGATCAAATCCCAGCCCCAGGCCGTGCAAACCCATGTGCTGAACTGCAGCACAACGGGTAACCTCTGGGATGGCGGTGAAGTTTCTCACCTCCCATGCAGGAGGCCCCCGGCCCTGTTCCTGCCCCACACGGCCTCACATCCACCTGTGTGGACTGAAACCGTGTCACAGCTAATGATGTACAACTATGGAGACTGCTCTGGGTCCACCCCCTTCTCTCTCTCTCACCTTCTCTCAAACAGTAAAAAACTTTTTTTTTTTTAAATCATGTTCTAAAGGTATAAGCCAAGAGAGTATTTCATATGGACCTGTCAGTTTTAGTTAAAAGATATTTTTAGGCCTTTTCCTAAAGTTCTGTAATTGGTGCTCTCTTGAAAATATTCACCTAAAAAGTCCTCATTGAACATGGCATTCCACACGTGTATGAAATCAGTGCATTGCTCCCTGTCCCATAAAGTCCCAGGACAAGCCGTGCACATCACAGAAAATACAGCTGAGATTGACTTAAATAGCGCCTCTAGCTTTTTCTAATATTTTTTTAAAGACAAAACAGACCTCTGCCTTACGTGATGTGTTCATGAGTCAGTTATTTTGTTATGAACACAGGCACGCTGTTGCCTCAGTGTTGTGCTGTTTACAATAGCTACGTTGTAATGGAAACATTTCTTGAATTTCTCGGTGACGTGTGCCAGTTCACATGAGTAATAAAGAAAGCATGAGAATTCATACCACAAAGTCTGTCCCTCACTTTATTTTATAACTTACCTCGGATTCCGTGAGGTGGTTTTTACACATTCAGGTGGAATGTGTCCAGTTAGTCGTGTCTTATTTAGACCTGACAGCTTCCCGAGCACTTGGAAAACAGCTGCTTGGCATCTGGGACTCAGGTTGTAACCATGAGCAGACAGCCTGTCCCTCCCGTAGAGAGAGAACGCAACAAGTGACCGCTCCTCACCCCGAGTGCCCCGAGGGAGCAGACGCTGGCAGAACTGGCGGTAGCTGCATTTCCCAGAGGGCTAGCACTGAAATCGTTAGGAACCTGCCACCCTGTGTTTTAGATGATGCTGCCGGGTGGGCGGCAGGCAGCTTCGGTCAAGAAGTTTATCTGGTCAGAGGATAATTTGCTGCTCTTATAGAAACAGTAGGCGCATACCGGTAACTGTTGCGTTCCTATTTTGTAACAGTACCAGGATTCTAGATGTGGTGAAACATACCTACTGGCTACCGAGCTGAGCCTTCCGATGCATGGATACTATGCCAAGTTTTCTCTTGTCCTAAATATCTTTCAGGGAAAAGGCAGAGGGCCCTCCCCCCCAATACTTGACTGTGGGGTCCTTTGTAAAACAGGGGTGAGGCACCCCATTCTTACTCAGTCTCAACCTCTGGTGTGAGATTGCGGAGAAAAGACACAAACCTCCCTGGTTTAGGATAAAGTGGGGGAGGACACCTATAATGACTGGGTTCCAAAATCTGAGGGCAGGGAAATGGCACAGACAGTCCATCGTCGTAAATGCAGTGTTTCAGTTGCTCTTAAAGCTTTGCCATTTACTGTTTTCCTAAAGATTTACTTTGTTTGAGAAACGGCAAGAGCGAGAGAGAAAGGGGGGGGGAGGGCCCAGAGCTGTCTCCATGGTTGCACGTCATCAGTTGTGACGTGGTTTCATCCCATACAGGGGGGTGGGGGGTGTTGGGGGCAGGAACCGAATTGGGCCTGTATGGGAGGTGAGAACCTTCACCACCAGCCATCCCTGTGGTTACCAGTTGCACCGCAGTTCAGCACACGGGGACTCGCACCTAGTATCTTGTGATTGTGAGGCAAGTGCTCAACCACTCAGGTATCCTTGCCTTCCCTTAACTTGTTTTTGTTAAGCATTGCCTTTCCATATTAATTACATCTCGTCTCTGTTCGCTCCTTTGTCTCTTCAGCCATCGAGCTCATGTACGGAGGCATCTACTGCTTCCTGTGTCAGGACTACATATACGACAAAGACATAGAAATCATCGCCAAAGAGGAGCAGCACAAAGCCTGGAAAATGCAAGGTTTGGTTTTGCCGGGATTTGCATGCTGCTTAGTCCTGCGTTTCCTCATGTCTGTCCAGGGCAGAACTCACCGAAAGAAAGATCAGTACCTGGGGGGAGATGAGGGAGGCAGGGCAGCAGCCAGGTCCTTGCTGTTGGGTGAGAAGAGTCCCCAACCTGCTTCCCCCTTCGTCTGACTTGCTCATTCTCATCACCGCCAGCCATCTCTCTGCTCAGGGACTGAAGTCTCTTGGCTTTAGTGTGAGGGCAGCTTTACCTGCAGTGATGGTGTTCCTGCTTGCACAGTCAGCTGGTTCCCAGCTCGTTCTCTAAGGGTTCTGGGTAGCCTGTCCCGGCGTCACGTGCTGCAGACGCCCCTCCCTGAAATGCAGCTCGATGCAGAGTGCACCGCCGCCGTCTTCATGTATAAACCCGCCTGCTGAAAACCTGGGACTGTCTCTCGTGTGTTCAGGTGTGGGAGAGAAGTTCTCCACGTGGGAACCCACCAAGCGGGAGCTTGAGCTGCTGAAGCACAACCCGAAGAGGCGGAAGATCACCTCCAACTGCACCATCGGTGAGCGGCGGTCGAGCCGGGTGGCGTTGCCTCCCCCTCAGGGTGGTGGCTCGGGGGTGAGGATGAGCAGACGTGACAGTGCGGCTCCCGACACCGTGCGCCCACCCTGCGTGCTTGTTCGCCGTGTGCTCACCAGCCCCCTCCCCAGTGCCTGTTCTGTGGGGCCGGCCGTGGGCTTGGGGTGCAGACGGTCCCTGTCCCTTCAGGTCCACTTGTGTAAACAGCTGGAGTTGGTCCTCGCCGGGCGAGGCCTCGTAATGGTCAGGGAGAGAGAGTGTGTGAGCCTGTGCTCTTTCCTAAGACTTGAACAAACTCGTTCTAGAAGCATCCTTACCACCCGTTTTGTTTTCTGACCTGTCCTGGTGCCTGATGTTAAAGCCCCTCCGGGCGGTTTGGGGAGGGGCCCCTCGGGTGTGAACGCCGGGGAAATACTGCGTTTCTTGCATCAGAGAATGAACGGAAAGGGGCGACTTCAATAGCATCAGGGTTCAGGGGGCCCCGCTCACCCCACGCCCGCCGGTCCCCCCAGGTCTGCGAGGGCTCATCAACCTCGGGAACACGTGCTTCATGAACTGCATCGTGCAGGCGCTCACGCACACTCCGCTGCTGCGCGACTTCTTCCTGTCCGACAGGCACCGGTGTGAGATGCAGAGCCCCAGCTCCTGTCTGGTCTGTGAGATGTCGTCCCTCTTCCAGGAGGTGAGCAGCGTGACCACGGGCGGGCATGTCTGCAGCGACTCCACCCCCACCCAAGTACAGCTAACAGTGTTGTGAAGGATGGCTCGTTTCTGACGCCCTGTGCAGTGAGCAACTGTGTCTCCTGTGCATTTATTACGGGAGACACACCACAAACGGGGTCGTGAGACAGACAGGAGGCGGTGGGCGTGGCTTTTCGAGGCCTGCAGCTGAGTAAGGACAAGGAGGAGTCCTTGGAAAGCGACTTAGCTGTGGGCCCCTCACCTGTCCTGTCCTGTCCTGACTCGACTCCCGACAAGCAGGACACAGCTCGGTCATCGGTGGGCTGGACCTGTGCTCAGCGTAGGGACCTCAGAAAAGCCCTTGGCTGAGCAGCTCAGCCCCCGGCTGCAGGATGGGGCCCTGCAAGTCCTAGGTTGCTCGGGGTCCCCCAAGCAGCCAGGAGCCTCCGCCTGGTCTGCCTGGCGGTGACCTTCAGGGATAGCGTGGCCACACCCTCTCCCCCGTGTGCCTGGCGCTGGTTGCCCTCACAGCCGAGGACCAGCTGGGCGGTGGTGACAGAGGCCGCCTGGCCGTTCCCTGTGCCCACAGCATGCCGGCGGCCACTGCAGGAGAATGGCGGGCGTGCTGACAGGATCGGGGGTCACGTCTGCACTTGAACTCTGGCTGCTTTGTCAGATGGGCGTCTGGTAGAAAACCAGACGGGGTTCCCTGGAGACCTGATCTCGGTGGCTGCTGAGCACCTTCACTGCGTGTCGTGTGCACGGTGCAGTGCGTGCTCCTGACTGACCTGCTCCCCCCTCTGGGCAGTTCTACTCGGGGCACCGGTCCCCCCACATCCCATACAAGCTGCTGCACCTGGTGTGGACCCACGCCCGGCACCTGGCCGGCTACGAGCAGCAAGACGCCCATGAGTTCCTCATTGCGGCGTTGGACGTGCTGCACCGGCACTGCAGAGGTGCGGCTGCGCGGCTCCACATGGGCCTCGGGTGGGAGGGCGGGAGGAGGGCGCTGCCAGGTCCCGGGGGGGCTCCTGCCAGGTCCCGGGGGGGCTCCCAGGCTGGGGCTCCTGATGCTCAGGGGCCTGAGCTGAGGCCTGAGGACTTCTCGTTCGTTCCTCATGAGTCCCAGGTGACTGCTGGTTCAGGTGCACTCACGTGTCAGTGGGTGCTGAGGTGACGTGTCCTGCTGACCTGTGGCCCGAGGCTGGGTGTAGGGGACGTCTGACTCAGTTGTCTCGCACATCATGTCCTTTAAGAGCAGAGTCCTGGTTTTCCAGGTCACGTTGCTGAGCGACCTTCATGCTCTTAAAAGACCCCGTCTTGTTCCGTCTGGCTTGTCCCCACTGCCACCTCAGCCTCCACAGGGCGTCTTGTGAGAGCTGGGCCACCTCACTTCCCGGCCGGGGCTGAGGTGACAGCTGAGCCTTCACGGGCCCTGGGGAGGTGCTGGCACCTGGTGTCCTCGTGCCTAATCCTGGTCTGTGCTCCTGGGCCCCTGTTGACCACGTGCCCTCAGAGCCCCGGTCTGTCCCCAGGTGACGACAACGGGAAGAAGGCCAGCAACCCCAACCACTGCAACTGCATCATAGACCAGATCTTCACGGGCGGGCTACAGTCGGACGTGACCTGCCAGGTCTGCCAGTAAGTGGGATGCGGCCCGAGGCCGGTGCCGGCGGTTCCACGCTGACTGGGCCGCAGTGCGGGGCCCCGGGTTCCGTCAGGGACTGATCCCCCCCCCCCGAGTGCTGCGTGGGACTTCTCAGCGTGCGGACTGCGGTGCTCTGAGCAGAGCCAAGCTGGGTTCCCAGAGCGGAGCACTTAGGGCCCCCAGTTGCGCCTTTTCTCGGGACTCGCAGCTTGTCGGGGTCCCCATAGCACAGCCGTTGGCTTGTGTGGGGGTGAAATAGCTCCCATGGGAAAGACGAGAGTGTACCAGGTCACCTGCGTGGGGCTTCGTGCTGAGGCCTGTCCGCCCCAGCAGTTTCCAGGCTGCCCCCCAGCACCAGGAGGGATGGGCCACAAACACCTGACCCCGTGCCCCACGGTGTGTCCTTACAGTTGGTTCAGGGCTTCTGTTGGTTTTCCTCGCAGTGCGCCCCAAGCTGCTCACAGGCTTTTGCTCTGCCTGCAGCTGAGCCTGCGCTTCCAGGAGGGGAGCACTAAGGCTGGGAGGGCCCCGCGCCCACCTCAGGGCATGCCCTGCTCTCCTCTCAGAAACCTGGGCCCAGGCCACTCAGGTTTCAGAACACACAGCGGGTCTCCGTTTGCAGCTCTTACAGGACAGGCCGGATCCCTTAGGAGAAGCAGTTTGCCAGGATGAACACAGATTTCTGGGATGTCGTTCTACACGGTTCAGACCCAGTGCTTTAAATGCCTGCCTCTGGTCCCTAAAAGGACCTCCATCCGCAGGACATTGTCTCGGGTTTATGTCCCGTTTAAATTTCTGTACTAGCTTCCCGGTCGGTGAGAGGTTCCTGTTTGCATATTTTAAAATACACGTCCAAGCCCGTGACGCTGTGTAAGGTATGCTGGGCGGCCTGTAGGTGCCTAGGCCCAGGGGCCGCTGCCGTGAGCACATGGATCCAGAACCAGGGGACGTGGGGGCCTAGGAAGCAGTCCCGCGAGGACCGCTGCCCTCCGGGTGCGGTAGCCGTTGTTGCTTCGGCGCAGCCCTCACCCTGCGTGGCCCACATGCCGTCCCTCCTGGGGGTGTACGTTCCCGTCTCTGACCTGGCAGCTAGGGTGAGTCCGTGCGGGGGCTTGTGCTGAGTTTGTGTCTCCTGCCTCTAGTGGGGTCTCCACCACCATCGACCCCTTCTGGGACATCAGTCTGGACCTTCCTGGCTCGTCCACCCCGTTCTGGCCCCTGAGCCCTGGGAGCGAGGGCAGCGTGGTGAACGGCGAAAGCCACGTGTCGGGAACCACGACCCTCACGGACTGCCTGAGACGGTGAGGAGCCGCCCCCTGGGAAAGGGCGTCTGTTCTCGGCCGCTGCACCCTCAGGTCACCGCTGTCAGAGCGGCCGAGAGCGGAGCCCTGGTGGCCTCCGGTTCCGGTTCTGGTTCCGGTTCCAGTGGGGTGTTCCCTCGTGCAGGCCCAGGGTGGTGCCCCGCGGTCACACGAGAGTCATGTTTCTGCAGGGTGACGAGATGCTGCCCACCAAGCGTGTTTTTCCTTAAACGTGTGTTTAAACGCCTCACAGGTTCACCCGACCAGAGCACTTGGGAAGCAGCGCCAAGATCAAGTGCAGCGGCTGCCACAGCTACCAGGAGTCCACCAAGCAGCTCACCATGAAGAAGCTGCCCATCGTGGCCTGTTTCCACCTCAAAGTGCGTCTCCCGGGAAATGCTCACGGGCAGAGTACATGGCCCGGACGCTGGGGGGAGGGGAGGGTGCAGCTCCCAAAACGCGGTCCGGTCCCTGCGACGGTCTGGTCCCTGTGACGAGGATGCCGGCTGCTCTCCAGGGCGTGGGGACTGTTACGGTTTTGCTTCTCCCTAAATCCTTCCTTCCTCCTCCCAAGTTTTCTGTATTTCTTTTGCTTAAAAGCAAACAGGTGCGTAGTGTTACGATCTAGTCCAGGGGTCAGCACACTTACAAAGGGCTCAGGTAGAACATGTTTTGGGGTTTGAAGTCATACGCTTTGTTTCACATTCTTTGCTTTATTCTCTGACCCCCCTGGCGTTTTGCTTGGTGGCTTTGCTGTTTCTTTGATCTGGTCAGAGGAAGGAACGGCTTTTATCCTGTGAAAGGAACACTACGTGCGATTTGGCTTCCATACGTTTTTGTGAACCCCATGAATTATGTAGATTGATAGTGTGTCGTGGAACTTGTAAGCCCTACACATGGCTGAAAGCTCATTTTGGGGGAGTATGTGGAGAAGACCAACGGGGGAAGGAAGCCTGTCCCATCCCACCCCTCTCCCCACAGCGATTTGAACACTCGGCCAAGCTACGGCGGAAGATTACCACCTATGTGTCCTTCCCCCTGGAACTAGACATGACTCCCTTCATGGCGTCCAGGTAGGACGGGCGCGGCCGGCGGGTCTGTCAGCGAGAGGGGGCGGCTTCGTTAGGTCTGATGGACGCCGGGTCCTTGATGAGGCGAGTGCTGAGACCAAGCCATCGTCCTGACCTGAACCCGGGACACGTGTTAGGCTCACGAGTTGCTTTCCTCAGACGTCCTGTGTCAGCTCTGGGGTCTCCCGAGCAGTCCTTTGCCGGCTTTCAGACCTGGATGCTCCTCAGTCCGGGTCCCAGGGAACGGACAGTGTTGTCACTGAAGGAGCTGCTTTGGGCACTTTGCGTGTCACACACCCGTCTCTTATTTCCAGATCTTTACATCGTAGACCACGTACAGTTTCCCCAAACACACTGCTTACTAACACGTCAAGCCCGTGTCAGTTCACTGGAGCCCCTGAAGGAACGTGGTGCAGACCCGCTGCTCAGCAGGGGATGTTGTCGTGGTGTCGGCCGTGGGAAGTGCCAGCCCCACCACCGGGAGGCACCTCAGCAGCCTGGGCCTCGTAGCCCTCAGGCTGGTGCAGGGATGCTCTTGCGGCCTGCAGGGAGCTGCTGGGGGCACAAGGGGGTCTGCAGAGGCCGCGGGAGCACTGGTGGTGCTGCCGCCCGAGCCAGGTGTTGCTCTGCGGTGATGCTGAGTTTGCTGCTTTTCATTCCAGCAAGGAGAGCAGGATGAATGGGCAGTACCAGCAGCCAGCGGACAGTCTCAGCAACGACAACAAGTGAGTGGGCCTGTGGGGGGCCCTGGGACTTCTGGTTGGACTTGCGGGGGGCCCGGCGGCAAAGCCTGGGGAGGCGGCCGTGTTTACGAGTGGCAGGTCACCCCAGCTGGCTTCTGTCCTGCCCGCCTGCCTGTGAGGGAAGCCTTGAGGCCCATCAGGAGGCTTGTCGTGCTGTTTCCGTTAGCTCTGCCCCAGCTCTGGCGCCTGAGAGTTTTCTGTTTGGGGTCCCTGCGCCCCCTGCCCCCCTATGCGGGCACTTGGGGTGCTGATAAAGCTCCGCCCCAAATTAGGTACTCGCTATTTGCGGTCGTGAACCATCAGGGGACCCTGGAGAGCGGCCACTACACCAGCTTCATCCGGCAGCACAAGGACCAGTGGTTCAAGTGCGACGACGCCATCATTACCAAGGCCAGCATCGAGGATGTGCTGGACAGCGAAGGGTGCGTGTCCCGTGTCCGCCTGGGGTCCTGCCACTCGGCAGGTCTGCTCGCCCTGGGTGCGGTGCCAGCCCGAGACAGTGACAGGACGCAGCATTCGCGGGTCACGCGGCATGGGGGCTGCTCGGGTGACATGCTGGTCCCTCCTCAGGTACCTGCTCTTCTACCACAAGCAGTTTCTGGAGTACGAGTAGCCTCACCATCCACTGCTCAGCAGCGTGGAGGCCCCGAGCCTACAGGCCTCACCCAGCGACCCCAACCTCCCCTGTGTGCCCCCCTCCCCCTGCAGCCTGGGCCCAGGCTCCAGGCTTACGTGTGGACGCCCGCCCTGCCAACGGCACCCCCGCGGATTCGGTGTGTTCGGGGGGAGGGGGGGGCACAGGAGACGGACCACCAGCGTCTCCTTTGCTCCTCAAGCGATGGGTGGGTAGGCGGGTGGGTTCCCCACACGTCTGTGCACACGAGGGCGCCCGCCCGCTCCTCACACTGGGTCCACGAGAGCAGGGATGTCTCGGAGATTGGCCTGCAAGGCGGGGGCTTGCGGGGGCCCATCTCTGTACAGTGTGTGAGCGCGGACGCTCCGCGTCCGGGCGCCTCCCACAAAGCACCTGAAGACCCCAGGCCCTCCCAGCACGTGAGTCTTCAGGTGTTGTGGCATCAAACTGCATGTGGAAGTAGCTGCCTGGGTGTTGCCGTCTTATAGAAATAGGCCTTTTCTCATCCCTCTCCCCCTTTCCGCAAAGGTGAATTTCCTAGGTGTAACGGTAGTAATGTGAGTGAATCATTGAGTTTGTGCTGAGACGTAGGTAGTTTTTTCTTCATTCTCGAGAGCGTCTTGCTTTTGGTGCTGTTTCGTTCCCTCTCCCCACCCCCCGGAAGCATCCGTGTCCTGGTTGAAGTTCGTGGCACAGACAGAATCGGGCGCAGCTAACAACAGCTGCTGTGCTAATCTGAGTGCATTTTTTGTTATTTTCCTGTGTCCCTCCCAGTTTCTTGGCTGCCTGTCCCACTAGGTGTCCCCGTCACTCTTGGTGGCTGGGGTGTTGGGCTGGAGCTGGACGCTGACTTGCTGATGGGCCCCTGCTTTGCACCCAGTGCAGTTCAAGTTGTAGCAGGAAGAGCGGCTTTGTGGTTGAGCTTGTGGGAGAACTGGCTGCAGGGCCGGAACCACACGCGTTGTTCACGGTGAGACGTCCATCCGTCCAGGCCCAGACCCAGTGCTTGTCTCCTAAGAGACTGCATCCCAGAGACACGGGGTAGAGAGAGTTGCTTTAATGTCGTGAAACAAGCTGTGCGTGTCCTGGGAGCCTCGTCTGACTCTGAACTGGAATGTTCTTCCCGGAGAAGGGCAGTCATCCATTTCAGGGTCAGCAGACTTCTCGTGAAGAGCCAGGTGGTAAACATTTAGGTTTGTGGGCCAGATGGTCTCTTGCCATAGATAGCAAATGAGCCTCTTGCAGTGTCCAGTAGAACTTACTTATGGACACTGAAATCTGAACTTCATACCATTTCCACATGTCATGAAAGTTACTTTTTCACTATTTAAAAGTGTGTAAACTGTTCTTAACTGACAGGACGGCCGAAGCAGGCAGTGATCTAGTTCGCTCACTGGTTCAGGTAGGAGGTGGGGAGTCACAGCTGTTACTAAGTGTGGAAAGTGCTGGAATGTGCAAAGCAGCCGTCGTTCTGGAGAATCGTACGGGAAAATCCCTAGAGATCGTTGTTTCAAAACTTAAAATTTTTTTCAATTGCTGTTGACATTCAATATTATATTAGCTTCCAGGGGTCGTTTTCTAAGCATCCTCTCAGTTCCTTCTCAGTTCGTTCATGCGTGGAAGGAACACGGGTGTGAAGCGGCCCTGGGTCCGAGCTGCATGGGGGCTGCCGAGTTCTCTTGGGACAGCAGCTGCCTCCCAACAAGCCGGCCTGATGGGAGGAGAAGTGGCCGGTCAGCCTGCAGGGCGCTTGGCGTGCGTCCCCCGCTGTGCTGGGGCTCCTGGCCGTTGACCTGTGGTCTGGCCGGACCTCACCCTGCACCCCCGTCTCCGCTCGTGTTCAGGGCACAGATGCTCTGAGAACGTGAGGCCTCTGCACACGTCACTGTGAACTTGAACTTGGTGGCCACTGGTTCCTGTCTCTGCTGCGGCCGCTCAGCAGGCCCCGCGCTGATGTGTCCGTTCCCACCCAATGGGCTCTCAGAAGTCTTTTCTCTTTAGCTCCTGAGGCATTTATTCCGCTGAGGAGGGGTTTTGCTTCCTGACAGCGACCCCGTGTAGTTCCGGTTGTGCCCTAGTGTGTGTGACACAGGAGTCAGGGCGACCTCCCTCCACTGTATGCATTTCAGCAGCCTGTGTCAGGTGTCTGGACTGAGCGCTGAGCAGCGGAGGGAGGGGGCTGGCTCGGCCCACCTGCCTGGCACCCGTGGCCCCTCCCCTGCCGGGTGCTGGAACCCCAAGACCCTCTGCAGCGGCCCCTGTGCCGCATCTGTGGCTTGGTGTGTGTGAGCTTCCGCTGTGTAAAATCGCCCCCCCTTTGACCTTTAAAGTGACTTGTTTGCTGTAACTGAAAACAAATTGTGAGACAAAGATTCCAGTGATCATGCTGTGGCTTCGCCAAGGTGTTTACATCTCTTACCAGTTGTTTTGAGGAATTGTTGTTCTCTTCTCCCTCCCTGATGACTCGTAGTCATTCCTGTGTCATAATAAAGCTACATTTTGTTCTGAAATTCAGCTTCTCTGACCTTCCTGACGCAGCAGTCGAGAGGCCCGGGAGGGGAGGCCCAGAGGCCAGAGCTGTGGCCGTGGCCTGCGCTTCCGGTGATGGGGATGCAGCTTCTGACCCCCTTGTCCTCTTGGGGCACAATGGTGGCATATCCTGGATTCAGGACAACCCCGGGCCTGTAGGATTGGATGTGCGTAAACGTCACGTAAGGGGCTTCTTTAAACAGCAGAGTCGGGGTGGTACAGGGACGTGGGCGGTTCAGGGATGCCTCAGCAGTTGAGCCCTGGTCTCAAATTGGCAGGGCCTGGGGTTCTGTGCCCGGCCCTGGCCGTGCAAACCCATATGCTGAACGGCAGTGCCACTGGTGTGGAATGAAACCACGTCACAACTGATGACGTGCAACTGTGGAGACGGCTCTGGGCCCTCCCCCTTCTCTCATCTTCTCTCAAACAAAATCTTAGAAAAAATCCCAATCTCAGCAATGAGAAAACCACACATGGCACTCAACGAAGAGAAGGAGTGCGGTTTGTGCCGCCGGTACAGCAGTGGGTCACAGGGCTGTCACTGACATCTGTGACGTCCTTCCACCCGCCCTTGTTCATTTCTCTTGCCCTCGGAACCTTATCTGGTCTTTACCTGGTTGGCTCAAACCTGCATTTCTGAAGTGTCCTTTCGTTTGGATGTGATTGGTGCAAGTTCCTTACCGCCTCTGACACATGCACACCGAGACACTTCAGAGCTCCCGTCTGGGTCGACCTGCTCCCCCATCAAGCAGTGTGCTGGCGGGACAGGCCCTTCCGGCCCTCAGTTGCAGGCGCTGCCTCCAGAAGAGTGAAGTGGCCCATGTGCATGCTGCCTCACAGCAGTCCTGGGAACTGAACAGGGCAGGGTCGCCATGGCGGGTGGGGGGGTGGGGGTGGAGGTGGGCAGACGGCCTCAGGCTCCATCCACACCTCCCACAGCCTGCGGCATGGACCCTGGGGACCATCAGGTGTGCCAGGTAACGAGGTAACAGGATGAACCACGTATGTGATCGGGCAGTTATCTGACTGCAAAACGGCTGCTAAGAAGAGTTCAGCATTCTAAGGTTTCAGTGCTGCTGAAATAGCGGTTTCAATGCTCGTGAAAGGCAGGCGACATCTACGATGGTGCGTAGCTGTTACGAGTCCATGAAACTTAGCTGGAGATTGAAGGTATAGGCTAGAAGGCAAGGTGAGCGAAGGGTAAGAACTTCACATAGCAGACAGGCACAGGCTGGTGCCCGGATGTGGCCGCAGGTGCGTGCACCTAACGGTCCTGGGCTCAGCCTCCCTGCTCCTGGTGCATTCTACACATCACGGAACGCATGCGCATGGTCTTGGCGCGTGCGCACACGCACACTGCTTCGTGCCCTCAGCGCGCGCACGCACATGCATGTGCCCTCAACACGCGCACGCGTATGCATGCACACCCCCAGGAGACGTGGAATCCGTACAAGGAGCCGGGCGGGCCCAGCTGCGGTTCTGCCGGCCACGCTGCAGCCTGGCCCACGGTCCCCGCGCGGGTCCCCTGGAGGCCGGGCGCTGCAGCTGTGCCGTTTCGGCGCCTTCTGCCCCGGGAGGCGGCTGGATACGTGGAACCTTCCGGCATCATCGTAGGAGGCGCAGGGGGTTCGACAGGAAGACACGACCACAACCGGGGACCCAGAGCGGCGGGTTTTATTTCCGGGGGCGTGGCCTGGCTGGTGCACGTGCCGGTGACCTGCAGAGGGGACCCGGCCCCCCCCCACCTCCGGCTCCCCGCCGGCACCGCCGCAGCCTCTTTTCAGGCGGCCGGGCCCCAGTCCCGGGTGGATGCGCACGCAGCCCCGAGGCTGCCATCCGGGAGGAGCTGCCCGGCTGCAGTCAGGGCTGCAGGGCCCGGCATCGCCGGGGCGCCCGCCGTCTCCTGGGTGGGTGCCCTGCACTCGGGAAAGCAGCAGCTGCAGGTCTCCGCCGGCTCGGGCGGCTGGCCCGCCGCGCTCCGCGCTCCCGACCCGCGACCTGCGTGGTGGGAGGGACAGGCCGCCGGCCTCGCACCAAACGCACCTCTGCTCCCCCCGAGCCCCGCCTCCAACTCCCCTGGGCCCCCCTGGGCCCCCCACCCAGCCCCCGGAGCCCCGCCCCCGGCTGCCCCCGCCCCTCCCCGGAGCCCCGCCCCCGGCCCACCGGAACCCCGCTCCCGACTCCCCAGCCCCGCCCCCAGTCCGTGCTCACCGTCGGAGGTCAAGGCACAGGGCCGCGGGGGGCGCCTGCAGGACGTGGGAGCGCCGCTCCTCCGGAGCAGACAGGCCGCCAGCAGCAGGCAGCACAGGAGGGCGCCCACGCAGAGCCCCAGTGAGCCGAGCGCCAGCGCCCGCGGGTCCGCGCCCGGCGCCAGCCCTGCGGCGGCGGTGTCAGGTGTCAGGCCTGGGTCCGGGGCCCCTAGGCCCATCCTGCCGCCGCCCCCTAGGCCGGGCATCCTCGCCCCCCAGGCCCCGCACAGGCTGCCGGCCGCTCATTGCAGGACCTCAGGGCCGCACCGACCACGGGCCCTCCCTGCGCGATCCACGGTAGGGACGGGCGCTGCGGACGCGCGGACAGACACGCACACAGCAGACAGACGGACAGATGCACAGACACATACACGGACGGACAGACACACGGACGACTGAACCAACTAACACGCAGCCGTGCAGGGAGGGCGCGCCCCTGCGTCCTGCGCTGGGCCGTCCTCCAGGCAGAAGACTCAGCGGTCACGTGGAGCAGTCCCATGGGGCCAAGGGGGAAGGTCACGTGAGAACTCCCATCATGGCTCGCCCTGAGAAGTCACCCAAGAGGCCACGTGGTGTGGTAACGGGAGGTCACATGAAAAGTCCCATCATGGCTGCCCTGAGAGGCCACGTGGAAAGGCCACGTGAGAAGTCCCATCATGGCTGCCCTGAGAAGTCACCTGAGAGCCCACGTGGCGTGATCTAGGCCCAGACCAGAGGGAAGAAAAGTGAGGCCTGGCCTCACCGGCTCCAGCCCGTCTGCTGGCAGCTGCAGGGAGGCCGCGGGATAATGAAATGGCTCCTCTTCCTCCATAGATGCCAGGTGTGGGGCGCCTTTCGGTCACCCCAGGACACGACCAGAACAGGGACCGGGCTCCCCGAGGACTGGAGGACTCGCCCGCCTCTCCCCTCCCCATGGCGGGGGGGACCCCTTCTGGGGGCACCCCTTCTGGGGGCCATTTGGGGGCCAACATTGGAAACGCACTTCCGTGCCCCCTGGCCACATCCCACCCACAGACCTGGGCTCTCAGTCCGTCCATGTGCCTTAGACACCAAGTGGTGCAGAAGGACAGACAGAACTCAGCTACCGCTCCCGACTTCTGGGGACAGAAGCCGGGCGGCTGCAGGCGGGATGGAGTCTCTTCTCCAAAACCGCTTTTTTTAACGCCTCCTTTTTACACACCGTCTGTGGGCATCACGTACTCAAGCTCAGACCTGCTCCAAGCGTTCACACCCTAAAGACGCAGGTGAGAGGCTGACCAGGGGCTGGGAAGAGCAGAGACCCCGGAGCCTGAGGGGACCCCTGACCCCATCCATGTGCTGCCTGGACGGGGTTGTCGCTGGATCAGACACTCTCAGCGACCAGGTCCCCGCGGGACAGGGAGGCCATGCCACTTGCTTTGCTGTCCGCCGACCCCATGAGCAAAGGAGCGCGGTGACAAGTTTCTGTCACACAAGGGAAGCATGTCTTCTCCGCCCAGGTCTGAACATCGAGTCCTGGGGAGGCAGGTCCCGGACGCAGGTGCCGTTCAGGGGGCCTCCACCAGGGGCCATGAGGAGGGAGCTGTGTCCTGCCTCTTACGCTCCTGCCATTAAGGAGGATGTGCCGTACCAACCCCAGGAGGAGGATGAGAGATGGAACAGACCCGACTCTGGTTGACCTCAGCCAAACCCCACTCTCGTGACGAATAACAAGCCGCAGAGTTTGGGTGCTGTTTGTCACACAGCAACAGCGCACTCTCAGGAGAGCAGGGAAGAGTCTGAGACGAGAGTCTAACCAAGTAGAACCTGGAGCTGGGCGACCTCCATTCTCCGAGCACATGAGGCTGGACCTTTGGAGTTGTGGCCCCAGCGTCGGCCTCACGTGAGCAAAGCACCCACCTCAGGTGACCAGCCTCCCAGGACACCTACTCCATGAGGCCTCGCTGTCGAGACCAGGAGATGCAGCGGCCCTACCTAATAACAGGAGCAAATGCAGGGCGTCAGCCAACACGAGGAAACAAAGACACGTGTCCCAACGGAAAGAACAAGACCAAACTCCAGAAAAGAGAATGGAATGAAGTGGAGACAAGTGGTCTACCAGATGTTCAAAGCACTGGTTATAAGCACGCTCAGTGAACTTAGGGGAAGAAAAGATAAACTCAGTGAGAGCTTCCACAAAGAGACAGAAAACATAAAAAAAATAATAACCTGAGTGAGAAGTATAATAACTGAGATGAAGAATGCACTAGAAGGAATCGCCAGCGGACTAGATGGAGCAGAGGACTGAAGGAGAGATCTGGAAGACGAGGTAGCAGAAACAGAACAGAATTTAAAAGAAAAAAGAATTTAAAAAAGCATTTTAAAAACGAGGATCATTTAAGGGACCTCCGGGACAACATCCGGTGTAACAACATTCGCCTCCTACCAGGAGCAAGTGATTGAGAACCTATTTGAAGACACACTGACTGAAAACTTCCCCAACCTGGTGAGGGACATAGACACACAACTCCAGGAAGCACAGAGTCCCAAACACGATGAACCCCAACACCGAGACACCCTGTACTTAAAATGCCAAAGGTTAAAGATCAGGAGAGAAGCTTAAAAACATAGAGAGAAAAGCGGTGATCTACAAGGGGGCTCCCATAAGACTGTCAGCTGATTTCTCAATAGGAATTCTGTAAGCCAGATGGGATTGGCACGAAACATTCAAAGTGACGAAAATCAAGGACCTACCACAAAGGTTACTCTGCCCAGCCAGGCTGTCGCTTAGAATCGAAAAATAAAGAGCTGCTCAGAAAAAAAATTCCTAGAGTTCATCACCAAACCAGTATTACAACAAATGTTAAAGGGACTTACTTCTTTGGGAAGAAAAGATCAAAAATAGAAGAAAACATAGGAAAGAAAAAAAAAAATCTCATTGAAATACAGGCAAACATCTAGTAAAAGCAGCGAATCAACCAACAACAAAAGTAGGAAAATCACATGTAATTGCAATGATAAACGAAAGGATTCACACAAACCCACAGATGAAAACAAAAAAATAATGACCGAAATATATACGTGGAGGGGGTGAGTAAACGATTGCGGTGATTTTTGAATGTAAACGTAAGCCCTGATCACCTTAAAGAAGACTGGATGTGAACATACCACAAAGCACTTGGTGAAAACTTACCAAAAACCTACAAGAGACACACAAGAAATAAAAGAGAAATCTAAAACATGAATTCGAAGAAAAACATAGGCACCCCTATGCTTTCTGCTGCACTATTCACAGTAGCCAAGGTACGGAAACAACCAAGATGCCCATCAGTAGGCGATCGAATGAGGAAATGGTGGTGCGTTTGTACCTTGGAGTATTACCCTGCCATAAAAAAGGACAAAACCTTACCATTCACAACCACGCGGACGGACCTAGAGGCTAGGGTGCTAAGTGAAATAAGTCAGATGGAGAAAGACAAACACCACATGATCGTACGTGTGGTATGAAAAAAAAAAAAATAGTGACAGGGAGATAGCCGATCACATTGTAAGAACTGTGTGTGGTGGCAGATGGAAGTCACTTCGTACGTGATAGAAATGCCCAACCCCCATGCTCTAGGCCAGACCCGAGTGTCAACTGTGATTGAAAATCATTCTTTGGGGGAAGCCGGGCTGGCTCAGCGGGTTCAGCGCTCGCTTGGCAGCCCTGGGGACCGAGGATCAGATCCTGGCCCCGGCCTGTGTGGACCCATGTGCTGAACTGGGGTGAGCTTCCCATGAGGGAGGCCCCCAGCCCGGTCCCTGTCCACCTGTGTGGAATGAAACCACATCACCACTAAGGATGTGCAACTATGGAGACGGCTCTGGGCCCTCCCCCTTCTCTCTGTTTCAGAAAAAGGCTCTCACTGATCAATGCTTTTCTTCTGCTCCCTGCTGGCCCACGGACATCGGGGTCTTTCCCCTAAGTCTCCCCCTGCCCCGTGGTGAACCCCCGGCTGCTGGCCGCCTGCCTGGCGCCCGCCGGGCAGTCCCGCCTCCATCCCTCCCAGCACCTGGCCTCCCCATCCTGTCCCGGGGAAGCAGGTGAACCGTGTACCTGGCTCCGAGTCCCCGCCTCTGTGCGCTGGTCCCTGGGGCCTCTCCAGGCTGTCCGGCTGGGCGTCTGTCTGCCCTTGGCCCCTGACCTTGGTCCCGCAGAAGGTCGAGCACGGCTTGGGGTGACGCCCGCAGATGGAGGCACAGCTGACACAGTCCTTCAGGAGCCGGTCGTAATACCTGCCCGGCTCCTTGTGGCAGCTGAGGGACACTGGGTGACAGAACGGGTGCCGTGCGTGAGGCCTCCAAGGGCGTCAATGTTAAACACAATAAAAGAAAAGAATCAAGTTCCCCCAAAGCCAGGCCGCCGGGGTCACCCCGTTCTTCCCCAGCGTGGGGCGGCCAGTCCGGCAGGACAAGGTCCCCTAAGCACAGCTGCAGTGGGGTGGTGGCTACAGACACACAGCCAGCTCACGCGGAAGGACATCACACCAACGGGGACAAGTCCCGTGCGGGAAAAGAGCAGGTTGTGACGCAGAACGGTGGTCAGATGCGCACAGTGTATTTTCCAAGACGAGCAGAGGAAAGACAGTGAGGGGCTTGCTGCTGGGGGAGAAGAGATCGAGAGGGTGTACTGTAAAGGCTGTGGGTGTCAGGCATGCAGGACCCAGGACGTACAGGCAGAGAGACGTCACACGCAAGAAGAAAAACCGGTTGGGGAACAAAAAGGCAGCGCGTTCTAAGCCGGCGGTGGGTAGACGGGTTTAGGACGCTGTCCTCTCGGCGTGGGGTAACCTACGCCGTAAAACGTTTCGAAAGAAAGTAAGGACGGAGGACAAAAGAGGGGTTCACTGCTCGTGGGCAGCTACAGGAGACCTGTGATGTTGGGGCTGGGAGGAGAGAGCCAAGACTGAGGACCTGCTTACCACTCAGAGAGTGCCACACATGCAAAGGCCCTGAGGCACGAAACGACACAACGAAACCGCAAGGAGTGACTTGAGCGGACAGAGGCAGGGGTCCAGGGGGTCCCGCATGGACATCCTCTTCCAGCACCCCCTCCTCAGGCCCCCCAGGTGAGGTGGGGAGGGGGTAGTCCAGCCCCTGCCCGGGCTCGGGCCCCAGAACTCACTGCAGAAGGCCACACAGGCCCGTGGGATCTGGTGGCTGCAGATGGGCTTGCAGGAGAGGCAGATGTTCAGCAGCCCATCCCAGTACATCTCTTCCGGGCATGGCTTCATGGTCATGGGTAGCCGCAGGCCTGCGGGGCTGAGAGGCAGGGAGGGTGAGGGCCCCTGACCCCCCACAGCCTCTCCTGCTCGCAGACCCCCTCAGCCTCAGGGAGGGGACCCCAGGCTGCTGTTGCTGGTTGAACCCCCACCCTCGTATTCACCATGCCCTGCTTGGTGGGCGCTGTTCTCTGCCTTCTTTAATGGGCCGGGCCCCCTCCGACCGCAGGGCCTTTGCACGTTCTGCTGGTTATTTCCTCCTCCTTCAGATCTCTGCTCTCACTTCCTTTCCTCAGGGAAGCCTTCCCTGCGCCAGACACCGTTTCTCCAAACACTGATATGCCCTTTGGTTGTCAGCTCACGCTGATTTGACATTGTCTCCCCCCTGAACTACACACATACTGTGGGCAGGGACTGTGTCTAAGCTTTTGTGTTCACTGCTGGGTCCTCAGAACCTAGTAGTGTTCAGGACACAGCAGATGCTCATAATTTTATTTATTTCTTAAAGATTTGTTTTATTTTTGATAGAGAGATAGAGAGACAGAGAGGAGGGGGAGGGCCCAGAGCCGTCTCCATAGTTGTACGTCATCCGTTTTCCACGTGTTTTTTTCCCATACAGGTGGGCGGGGGACACACAGGGTCCGGGCTGGGGGCCTCCCGCATGGGAAGCTCACCCCAGTTCAGCCTATGAGTCCACACGGGCCGGGACTCGATGCAAAGCAAGCGCTCAACCCGCCGAGCCCTCCCAGCTTCCCCGGCAAGAGCTCTGTAAATGAATAAAAAGAAAAGTGGGTCCAGCCAGGGCCTCGCAGACAGCAAGCGCTCAATCGATGGCAACTTCCTGCCATTTTCTTTTCTGCTCATCATGTGTAGCATGCACAGATCTTACGTGTACGGCATGATGAGTTTACCGTGTGCATACAGTGTCCCCCTTATCGGCGAGGGACACATTCCAAGGCCCTCAGGGGACACCTGGAAGGACAGATGGCACCAAATGCTCTGAGGACACACGTATGACCGAGTGTAACGTGCAAATTAGGCCCAGGAAGAGATGAGCAACAATAACCAATGATACAGTAGAAGCGTTCTGACGATATACTGTAATAAAAGTTCTGTGAATGTTTTCTCTTTCTTATTGCAAAAGAGGGGAGTTCAAATCTATACATTTTCAAGTGCTGGTGTTTACATCCCTGTAGGAAAACCAGCAAAACCAAAAACGGTGTTTTGAGTCAAGTGCTTAAGAATAAGCTTAACGAGAGAACGCAAACCTGGAGACACATTGGAAAATGACCCAACACCTCTGGAATATAAAATACACAGTGGATGTCAATGAAAAAAAAAAAGGAAAGAAAAACGTGCCCATTGAAAGCGGCAACGCACAGTTGAGAGAAATGAAAGCCCATCTATGGAGAGGGAGAGACAGAGCGACGCTCACCACGAGCCAAATTCAAAACTAACCGTGAAGCCGCAGCCACCAGCGGTCCCGGCGTAAGAACAGCCAGAGATCAAAGGAACAGAACTGAGAGTCCAAAAATAGAGCCTAACTTTTTACGTGGTCGCCGGACGCACGAGGGAATCAAGGCAAAAACACACTCTCTGCGTCAGGTGTAGGGCCAGGCTGTGCATTGGGCCCTTCACACACACACACACACACACACACACACACACACACACACACGTGAATACACACATGTGAACACACACGCACACGCATGCACACCCCGGCCTGCGGTCTCCTGCTCAGGGTGACACACTTGGCTCCTCTCATCAGCTTTAGCCACCTGGTGACGCTGAGAAATCACTCTTTTCAGAAGTGGTCGTGGTTTGATGGAGGGTTCGTTGTTTTTGTGTGTGTGGGGGGCTTGTTTATTTATTTATTTTTTAACTGAGCTGGGCGCCTCACCACATTCGGGAAGCTCACCCCAGTTCAGCATGTGGGTCCGCCTGGGCCGGAGCCAGGATTCGATCCTCTGTCCTCGGGGCTTCAAAGCGAGCGCTTAACCCGCTGAGCCATCCTGGCTTCCCCAAGGGAGCTTGTTTTCTAAAGAGTTTTTGTTTTTAAGCGATAAATCCCATCAAACACTATGGTGTTTGGAATTTGCCTCAAGATGGTCCAGCGGAGGCCAGGAGAGCTCAGCAGGCCTCAAAATCACCAAGTCCGGGGGGTTCAATGCCCGGCCGTGGCCCGAGCAGACCCGTAGGCGGAGCTGGGATGACGGCGAAGGTTCTCCCAGGTGGGAGGCCCCCGGGTCGGTCCCCACCCCGCGTGGCCCCACATCCACCCACGTGGAATGAAACTGCGTCACCACTGAGGCTGTACAGCTAGGGAGGCGGCTCTGGGCCCTCCCCCTGCTCCCTCTCTCACCGTCCCCGAAACAACACAATAAATCTTTAAAAAAAAACATCACAGTAAAATGAGCCCACCAGGCTGGAGGGGAAAGCGCAGGGCTGGGTGGTGAGGAGGCCGCGTGTTCACGCGGTGAAGCTGGGGACACGGGACGGCTCTGACTGCTCCGGTTCTGTGCACAGTGGCTGTTTTCCCTCGACAGCTTGCGAGGCAGGAGGCTTTCGCAGAAGCCTCAGCTCCAAAGCGGGAGATTTTTAGGACGTGCTGATCCCTCTGGCTGGGGGTTCCCGGGCCAGGTTGGGGATGGGAGGGGAGAGGGGCTTATAGAGGAAATCCCTCCCAGGCAGACGCAGACCCCCGAAGACCCCGGACTCAGGGTTCTGCACGCATGGGGGCTTTGTGGGGCCCCGGCCCTGCGCCCATCGGACCCACGACACCCATGCGGGGCCCCGGGCCCGGCCCCTCACCCCTGCGACTTACACGGCTTTCCTCGTGGCCTCCCGGCTCCAGCCGCCACGCGGGCTCCGGCCACCACGCCGGCTCCGGCCCCGGCCTCTCATTACTTGGGACGTTTATTATTAGCCTCCGATGTGATCGGTGACTCGCTTGCACTTCCTGGGTTTTCCCCCAAACGGTCGCATGTAAATCGGAGGCCCCCACACCCGCCCCCTGCACCTGCGTGCTCATGGCTCAGGGGTCAGGTGGGTGGACGCGGCCTGAGGCCCTGGGGGGCCGTGGGGATCAGTCTTTTCCATCATGTGCGATGCTTTGGCCCTGGGCCTTCCTGTCCCCTCCAGGAGCCGTGGTCTCTGAGGCAGGAGGGATGTGCTCTCTGCACAAGCCCTGTGTCTGCCAACACCCCTGGACCCCGGGAGGCCATGCCATGGACCCTCCTCTGGGAATCAAAGGCGTCCGGTGACAGAAGTGCACCCCAAGTGTAGGGTGACCAGATGTCCTGCTTTTGGCGGGACAGTCCCAATTTTTAACAATTTGTCCCGTGTCCCGCGGCGTTTTAAAAAAGTCCCGATTTTTGGAAAGAATGCATGACAAGCTAGGGAACGGCGGGAGATAGACCCGATTTTTAATCAAGAACTCCCTCCCCCCCGGTCAATGGTGTCCCGCTTTACCAATGTTCAAATCGGGTCACCTTACTCATGTTCTCTCATGGGGACTCTTCATGTCACATCGGAGAGAATCAGCGATAATTCAAAAGCATCGTTTAATGTCTAGTCCATGAGCACATTTGCTCAGTTGTCCTAGGATGGTTTTCCTGGCTGCAGCCTTTGAATCAGATTCCAGCGTTTGATAGTGTCACGTCTCTTTGGTCACTTTTCCTTTAGAATACCTCCCCCTTTTGCTTTTTTCTTAAAGATTTATTGTTTTGAGAAGTGAGAGAGAGAGA
Source organism: Craseonycteris thonglongyai (assembly GCA_004027555.1). Taxonomy (NCBI): domain Eukaryota; kingdom Metazoa; phylum Chordata; class Mammalia; order Chiroptera; family Craseonycteridae; genus Craseonycteris; species Craseonycteris thonglongyai. The sequence goes on from PVKE010004303.1 coordinate 61,586, forward strand.
AGGGGGAGGGCCCAGAGCCGTCTCCATAGATGCACGTCATCCATTTTTGAGATGGTTTCAGTCCACACAGGTGGGCGGGGGCCGTGCAGGGTGGGAACAGGGCTGGGGGCTCCTGTGTGGTAGGCAAGAACCATCGCCACTGACCCATCCTGGGCATGACCGGCTGCGCATGGGGCTTGCTCGAGCCGGGGCCGGGATTTGAACCCTGGACCTCATGATTGGGAGGCAAGCGCTCAGCGGCTGAGTCCTCCCGGCTTCCCCTCCTGCGAATATTCCTTAGCCTGTGTGTTCTGTTGAAGCAGAACTTTTTATTTTTTATTTCCTTTAAAAAAAATAAATAATACAGAAAACAACCCTGAAGGATAGCACAACACTCACATCTCTCACCACAGAGAACTACGTATAAAAAAGGCTGTGGGAGGGGAAAGCTGGGATGGCTCAGTGGGTTAAGCGCTCACTTTGCAGCCCTGGGGACTGAGGATCAAATCCTGGGCCCGGCCTGTGTGGACCCACATGCTGAACTGGGGAGTGCCCCCAGTTCAGTTCTCACCGGGGCAGGACCCCTGCCCAGGTCCTGCCCTGTGCAGCCCCACGCCCACCTGTGGAATGAAACTATGTGAAAAAACCAATGATGTGCAACTATGGAGACTGTTCTGGGCCCTCCCCCTTCTCTCTGTCTCTGTCTCTGTATCTCTCTCTCTCTCTATGAAAAAACAATAAGAATAAATCTTTAAAAAAAAAAAGGCTGCGGGCACCATCACCTCCACATTGGTCTTTTCAGGAGGAAAAGCATTGCGTGGAAATCATCACCAACCCCCACCCGCCCCTCTCCTCGCAGAAGCCACCACCATGGGCTTATTTTTATTCCTTTGTCACTCGGTGTTTCCCTAAGGACAACGCAGCCATTAGTGCTTGGTCCCGTGAGTTATTCTGAAATCTTTTATGCAGGTCATCCTGTGTGTGCATCATTGTGCGTCTTCCTGTTTTCACCCCACAAGGTGGGGGGAGGATGGACTCTCAGGAATCCCTGGGAGCTGCCGTGTGGCTGCCACAGCGACCCCGCCACCACCCCCAGCTGAGGAGTGTTGTTTCCAACCCCTCACGGTCCCCGGCAGGCGGGTTCCGGGCCCAGCTGTGGGCACCTGGGTGCCCACGTAGGAGAATGGACGTTCTCAGACAGGCCGTCTGGATTCTGGGGTCTTCACTTCCCCAAGTCGGGCAGATGTTGCCAGACTGGCCACACTAACTGCCAAAGTGTGACCCCCTGCACCCCACTGGTGCCGGTCACTCACGGGGAAGGAAAGGGGCACCCAAGGAGACATGGGGGTGCACTGCTCTGGGCGTCTCCTCAAGAAGGGTCTGGGGCCCCAGAAACCACCCCCACGGGCTCACGGAGCTTCAGGTGCACCTGGTGCAGGGAACGCAGGTCTTCTCCATGCCTGAGGGTCCCCGTATTTCTGCAAAGGGCAGTCCTTGCCGCCTGCTGCTGACTCACTGTGCGCCCAGTACTTCGCAGACCTTACTCAGTGCTCTTGCAGGTTCGCGGCTTCTTATTTCTGTTCGCTGAAGAGGAGACAGAGGGTCCGAGAGGTCCTCGGATGACCTGTTTCCCGAGTCTGTCCAGCATGTCCTCTCCACGCCCGTCCCCGGGTGGAGTGTGCTCCCGGAGACAAGAAAAGACGGCTCCCGGCTGCACAGAGCTGTTGGGTCCCCATGTTCCTGCCCCACCGGCCCAGATTTCTGCATCAGACGACAGAGGAAGCCGTCGAAAGTGTGTCTCTCTCATCACAGCTCAGGGAAGAGAGGCGGGTTGGTGATGTCCTGGTGTTTCACAGATTGTGGGTTGGTTGTAGCCAGGTGGGTGGGGAATAGAGCTATTTAGACTGAACTTGGGAAGCCGAGATGGCTCAGTGGGTTAGGCGCTCACTTTGCAGCCCCGGGGACCGAGGATCGAATCCTGGCCCCGGCCCCGGCCCGTGTGGACCCATATGCTGAACTGGGGAGTGCCCCCAGTTCAGTTCTCACCGGGGTGAGACCCCGGCCCAGTTCCTGCCCTGTGCAGCCCTGAGCCCACCTGTGGAATGAAACTATGTGGAAAAACAAGTGATGTGCAACTATGGAAACAGTTCTGGGCCCTCCCCTTCTCTCTGTCTCTCTCTCTTTCTGTCAAAAACAATAAAAATAAATCTTTAAAAAATAATAAAATAAAATAGACTGAGCTTACATTTCGGGGGCAGCAAGAATCTGTCTCTGTCTTGACTCCGAGTTCTCGTTATACATGTGACGTTAGACAGACAGGGTCTTGGGCTCTGTCATGGGAGAGAATCCAGCCCAGCCTGCCCGTTTCAGAGACGGGGAAGCTGAGGTAAGGAAACCTCCAGGCTGCGGCCTGTCCTTGGAGCCCAGCGAAGCAGCGCGTTGTACAGACACAAGTGGAACGAATCGGGGTGAGGGAGCTGGGAACGCACAGGGAAGCGAGCCCTCCCACATCCGGTTCCTTGGGGTTCTGCCGGGTGGAGGTGGCCCACGCGGGAAGGAGCACCCATGAAGTGGGTTCATCCTGAGAAGAGGGGGCCGGGCCCCGCGGGGAAGCCGTCGGGGACCCAGGGAGAAACCCCATCCACAGCCCACCGACTCCCAGGCCTCCGGTGCAAGGAGAGGATCCGGCTCCACTTCCCCACCTCTCTCCTCTGTGTCCGTATTCCCACCCCAGGGCCTTTGCATAAGGTGACCAGATGTGAACATTGGTAAAGCAGGACACCATTGACCGGAGGGGAGGGGGTTCTTGATTAAAAATTTGGTCTATATGGAGCAACAAAAATTTTCATAGAACGCAAAAATAGTATTGTAATATATTTTTTTAAATTTCAACATAAGTACAATTTACAAATATAATACATAAAAAAACTATGTATAGTATTATTTTATTCTTTGGCATATTTCTCATTTGAGTGAATTTTTTTTAGTAGATTGCTGTCATTGTTTAAAAGGTCATGAAATTTTTCACAAGAATTTGTTAAATTATAGTTCACACATAAAATGGCTTTCAAAGTCTCAACATTTAATTGTGATTTTTCTGATGTCCATACTTTATTTACCGTAAAAAAAACGCGTTCAGTCGCAGCATTAGTTCCTGGTAAGGACAGCGCATATTCCACAATTTTTAGTGCGTTATTGTATGGAACATGGTTTGTTTCAAAATGATGAAATATTTCTAACCATTTGTTCTCTATTGTGATTTCTTCTGATGCCCAAGATTTAACCTTTTCTTTATCCATATATATATTTTTAATAATGATACCTCATCAAAAAGATCATTTTTGGAAATATTATTATATGGGAAATTCTGAGTAATATGATCGAATGATTTTTGCACAACATTCCAATTAAGTTCTTGTTTTAATGTAACCCAATGAAAATGTTCAATATCATGGTAATGTACCGTCCATTCTTCTAAATGATCTATGCAGTTACTATAGAACTTTTTAACGTGATTCATGATATCTGCACGATTTATTGCACCTTGTTCTTCTAGCTGGCTTATACTATTACGGATAGTTAATGGGAGAAAATTATTTTCTCACCGCTCTTGACACTGAAATTTTAAATTATGAAATTCCTTTGCTACTTCGATGACCGAAATTTTGTCACCTTCAATGAGTTTTATAGCATTTTGAAAAAGAGCTGCTTGATTGTGTACAAACTCTAGTCAAATTTTTGAAGATTCTTTTTCAAAACACTCTTCTAAAATTCTAGGACATTTATCCTGTGATAGAAAGTAGGATTTCAAAGGATCGGATATTTTCAAAATTCTTTCGACAGCTGGCAAAAGAGCTAACCAGTGCGTTTTACTGTATCCAAGTATTTTCTGAATGCCAGAGAATTTCCTGCAGGAAGAATGAGGATGGAGGGTAACAGCCCAGCGTCTAGGGAACTGGGCGGCCAAGTTCACGGCCAAGTTCACGGCCGGGAAGAGGTGGGTTAGCAAGCCTCAGGGTGCGGGAGCAGAACTGGTTTTTT